>BJBW01002422.1:0-63142 GCA_004320125.1 Scolopax mira
GACATGCTTGACAGTCCAAAGACTAGCCCCAACAGGGCACCTTTTCTTTTGATTGCCCATCTACCTGCTGAGTTCTGGGGGCTTTGATTTTAAAGCACCTTTCATGTAAGAAGAGCCCTGTGTAAACACAATCACCAGCAAAGCACCTTACTTGGTGAAATTAAATTTCATAAAACTTAAATAATAAATGAAGATTGGAGGCATGAATTGCTTACTGTCTCTGCAAGATGTGTCTTCTCGAATGATCTTGGCTGGAACCATGTGAAAGCTTGGTCCTAAGGATGTGAGGGGCTTTGTAAGCCTCAAAAAGCTTTGATTGCCTTTTGGTGCCTTTCACAAATGGAACAGGCAGGATGTCAGTACTGGTTCCAGTTCGTTTTGGGAAAGCACGCTGGGCTATAGAAGTGGAAGGGAGCTTGGCTCTCACTTGGGTTTCTGCTCCTGCAGTTGGTGTGGATGCCGTTGGGGAAAACCACTTCTATCTTGGAGGCTGAAGCCTGGCTCCTCAAAGCAATAGACATAATAAAGGCCAAACCAGCACATTTCGGACTTGTATGAGGAATACTCAGTTGCATGTATTGGCTTTTATACTGGTGTCATTTCAAAGAGTCAGATCTTTTGAAGAAGTCTTTATTTCCTCTTCCTTGTGACTCAATTCTGTGATTTCCTACTCTCTAGCCAAATATCACAGCTGGAGCTGCTGGGACTGTATCGTGGATCTCCTAGTTTGGGGTTTGATCACACTAGATGCTTTACAAATTCAAAGTTCCAACACATGTACAAACACATGTATCATCCTTTGGGACTGGATCTCTTGTCTGTTCTTAACAATAGCCAGCAGGAGACATTTCAGAAGAGTGTATAAAAAGTGTGCACCAGACAGATATGTGATGCTCTGTCTTCACAGTCCGGAAAAAGATACCATTTTATGCCCTGAAGCATGAGTTTTAATAATCTTTCAACAATATTTTGGTATAATCATCAAGTATTGTATTTGCTCTGAATCATCTTGTCGTCTTTATAAATGCCCACTCCATTTTTCAAACATGCTGGACCCCCAAAAAAAAATGTGTGGCGATGAATTGCACAGTTGAGATTTATGCTGTATGTGGTGTTTAGCCCCAAAAGTTTACAAATAAATAGAAGAGGGAAGAAATCCATTTTATAGAGAGGATTAGGCCAAAATTTCAATTTTCTGAAAGTGCAAGGCTCTAAGAGGATTTGCGAAACACCGGGATCGATGTGAGGTTGGCTCGTGTATATTGTTAAACACTGTGCTTTCTGCCCGTTCCCATCCATAGGCTCCTGATGTTTGTAAATCCTCATCCGAAAGGTAGGATCGATGTCACCCATCTCCTGCCATCTACATCTTACCTGTCTAGATTAAACTAATCCATGGGCTCTGTCTGCAGTCAGCAGAGAGACGGATACGACAGGAGAAGATTCTTACAAGAAGATAACTCAAGGTAGATAAGAGGGACTGCCTTTTGACAGCTCCTCTCGCTGTCGTTGAAGCTAGAACAGGGCAAGATCTCACATGGTAGTGAGCTCCATTTCCCCCACTCAGACAGAGGAAAACTAGTTCTAAACTTTTTGACAAACAGATGTCTTTGCTCAGAAAATCTAGGGGAGAGAGAGATTTTTTCAGCAACCCCCACCAGCCCAGTCCAGGGCTTGCTGTCCCTGCTGTTGCATGGATAGGACAACAAGAAACAGCCTCAGGTTGAGCCGGGGAGGTTTAAGATGGCTATTAGGAAACATTTCTTCACTAAAAGGGTTATTGAGCATTGGGACAGGCCGCCCCACGCAGTGGTGGAGTTACCATCCCTGGAGGTATTTAAAAGCTGAGCAGACGTGGTGCTGAGGGATGTGGTTTTGTCAGTGCTGGGTTGATTGTTGGACTCGATGATCTGAAAGGCCCTTCCCAACCTTGACAATTCTCTGTTTCTATGGAGTTTTGTCATTGTATCTTCATTACTTCTTTCTGTGCTCGGGCTTTGTGTTATTATCCGTGGGGAATTCCCAGTCTGTTTGCAGCTGCTTTGCTGCAGCATCCAGTGGGAAGCAGCTAAATGTGCTCCTCCAGTTTGGGAAGGAAAGCACTTCTGGATGGAGTCAAATAGATTGGGTTGGAAGGGACCTTTAAAGATCATTGAGTTCCAGCCTCTTGCCCTGGGCAGGGACACCTCCCACCAGACCAGGTTGCTCCAAGCCCCCTCCAACCTGCCCTTGAACCCCTCCAGGGATGGGGCAGCCACAGCTTCTCTGGGCAACCTGGGCCAGGCTCTCATCTCCCTTGGAGTGAAATATTTCTTCTCATTAAAGCAGATCTGCAGAAGCCCTACTACATGCTGGTAATTAACCCAAGTCAATTAATACAGGTTTTCCAGCAGGAGACTGAACTTGTGGTAGCGCCTCATTCCTTTCCACAAAGGACAAAGATCAAGTGACCACCAGGAAGCTTCCAGTCTCTCCATTCCTTGCCAGAATTTGGTAATGTGCATGTGACAGTAAATCAGGCGAGCGGTGCAGCAGACCCCATTCTGTCCTCAGTTCCACCATAAAGCTGAAAATAAGAGGTTCTGTGTTATCCATGCGTTGCAATACAGTGCAGATTATTTATAGGGTTTCAAGCAAAGAAATACCAAAATAATAGTTGTTGCTGTGGATTTTTATTCTGTTTGTAATTTGACCCTTTGTTTGCTGCGCTCAGTGTCATTTGCTGGACGCTTTAAAATCCCTTCTGAACATCTTAATGTTCTTTGGTTTAAATCAGGCTTTTAATGGTAGCACTTGGGCGTATTACTGAATGTCTGTTTGTGTTTGGCTCGTGGGATAGGTTGTAGTTAAGTGAAACGTGTGGTGTAAGCAAAGAGAAATTGCTGTACGCAAACCATAATTTTCATGTACTTACCGTCTTGAGTACGGTGATGAAAGGGATGTATCGCGGCATTGGTATCACGTCAGCCGCTCTCTTTGTCTCTCCACCTGAAGGTGGCAAAGGTAGAGATCCCCCCCACTTTCATCTGGAGGCTTATGAGGCCATTATGGTAAACAGCAGCACCAGGTTGGGTTGACATTCTTGGAGCTTTCATCTTTTGTTCCAAGTTTTGACACATTATTTGTGGTTCTCTTGTTCCCCTGTCTCATGACTTGATGTTTAGTGAGAGAATCATTCAGGAAAAGTCATTAAACTCAGGAGGGAGGAAGAGGGAGTGAGGGGTGTGACCCCCTGGTTGGTGATGACCCTAAAGGTCGGAGCTCAGTTCTGGTCACGCAGCAGGTACCTGGTTCCCTCCTTCTGCCATCTTCATCCAAGCAAAATCTACTTGAGCTTGGAAAAGGACATACTGCCTAATTTTATACTTTTAATCCCAAACTGGGGGCCCATCAGCTGATGGATGCATCGACCATTGAAAGAATATGAGGTCAGAGGAGGTGGGCGAAGAGACACTGACACTTGTTTTCTGTCTGTATTTTAAGCCATGCCCCCAGTTTAGCTTGGTTACGTGAACCCAGGAATTTATTCTGGGAAGTATCTGCAGGGTCCCAAGGTGGGAGGAGTTAGAAGAAGAGGCTTTTCTTGTAAACCTCTGCTCTCTCAGAGTGTTTCCCTGGCTGGGGGTTGCCTCTTCATTCTGTGCTAGGACGGGTATAAATGAAGTGCTTCCCATTTGTGGGCTCCAGCTCCTGAATGCATAGAAAGCTAATTCCTCTTGGGCAAACTCCAATTAGAGAAAAATCTTATTTTATAGTTAGTATATTTAATATAGTTAGTATATTTATAGTATCCTATATTTGCCTTTAGTGATTAGTGTGTATTCCTTTAATATTGAAATAACATTCATATGTAAAGCAGAACACACAAGAATATATCTCGGTAACAATGAGAATGGTGATGTGATTTTTGGATGTAACATTTTTCTTTCCTCTCATTTTTTAATTATCACGCTTTCTGGTATTCTTTGCCCAGAATTTCAATCCTTCACCTTTATGCCTGTGTTTCTTTAGTATTGCTGCTTTTTCTGTACTAGCAATATGTATTTATTTATTGACTCATCGCTTATGCAGTTTAAGGTATTGTCTTCAAGAAAAATCTGAAGCCAGCAAGGGCGGGTCCCTGGAGGCAAATGACAGGGGATGTCACATCTCAGACTGCAATTTTAAATTCCAGCATCTAAAATGGATTGCCTTGCCTTGTCCCTTCATACCGAGCATGTCTGTCTCTTATATCGTATGCAAATATTTCATGGAAAAGAAGAGAGAATGAAATTTAATTACTTGTTTTTCCTTTCTGAGAGCGGCAGCGTATTTTGTGTTGCAAAAATACACTGTGCTGCAGTGTATTTTGGCCAGTGTATTTATTTGGTGGTCCTGCCCAAAGAAATTCCCTTCAGCTGGTCATTGGATATTGTATGGAAATTAGTAGGGACCCAAGTTGTGACCTCTCCTGTGTGTCCGTGAGGCCACACTGTCTGCTGGTACCATGAGCTGCATGTTGCACAACCCATACAGAGGGAAAAAAGCATCTGCTCTGTATTCTTCAGTTTCTTCATGCACAAGAATGTGTTGACCCAAGGGACATGACTCTTTTTGATCCAATAGACCCAACGCAAACTCTTACAAGTTCATCTCAGTTGGCAGCCAAGCGCCAAGGAGTTCAGCAGGGAGGTGGGTAGGGGATTAAGAGGGCTGCTTTTCAATGGGTAGGATCTGGCTTGAAGAGAACAACATGCTTTCCATGCCAAGTAAGAAGATTGTTACTAATTCCTTTCTTCCAGGGTTTAAAATCCACCGTGCTGGCACCTGTCCCATACATTACACATTGCTTCCCAAGCACAGCCACAGGGTTATCCGTCCATAAATCCTCAGCCTCAGTTTGACAGCAAGGTGAAAGATGATGATGGAGAAGGAAATGTGGTGTCGGGGGGGGCATCAGGATGGGGGGCACCCTTCCCAGAGGGCAGGTAGTCATGTGAAGATCTCAGTTGGCTTAAAGGTGGTTGTCAGGACTGGACAACACTCCATATGTAGCCCTTCTACACCTTTCTCTCCCTCTTGTGTTTTGCAGCATCCCCTTCAATTAAGCTTCTTGTGGATGACCCGATAGTGGTGAACCCTGGAGAAGCAATCACCTTAGTCTGTGTGACGACAGGAGGGGAGCCAGCCCCCAGCCTGACATGGGTGAGGTCTGCCGGCATCCTGCCCGAGAAGACGGTCCTGAATGGTGGCACTTTAACCATACCTGCCATCACGTCCGAAGATGCTGGCACGTACAGTTGCATCGCCAATAACAATGTTGGGAACCCTGCAAAAAAGTCCACCAATGTCATCGTAAGAGGTAAGTCAAGCTGGCAAACTATTGAACTTTATCTTGGAAGATTAATTGGATCCTAATTGGACAGGATAGGTTCACATGGTGGTGTTCCATGTTTCCACATGTGTTTCTGGTCATTTCTAATAATGGGTCACATTATGTCTCTGTGATGTTTCTTTTGAGTGGGTCACAACAGCCCCATGAATGCTACTGGCTGGGGAAGAGTGACTGAAGCTGCCTGACAGAAAAGGCCCTGGGGATGCTGGTCAACAGTTTGATGAATATGAGCCAGCGGAGTGCCCAGGTATCCAAGAAGGCTAACAGCATCCTGGCCTGTATCAGGAACATCGTGGTGAGGAGGACTCAGGAAGTGAGGTCCCACCTCAAGTGCTGTGTCCGGTTTTGGGTCCCATGTGACAGGGAAGACATTGAGATGGTGCTGGAGCAGGTCCAGAGAAGGGCAACGGAACTGGTGAGGGGTCTGGAGAATAAGTCTTGTGAGGAGTGGCTGAGGGAGCTGGGATTGTTGAGCCTGGAGAAAAGGAGGCTGAGGGGAGACCTTACTCTCTCCAACTCCGGGGGATGTTGGACTCTTTTCACAATGAACAGGCGATGGGACAAGAGGAAACCACCTCACGTTTCATCAGGGGAGGTTTAGGATGGATATTAGGAACAATTTCTTCACTAAAGGGGTTACCAAACACTGGGACAGGCTGCCAAGGGAAGTGGTAGAATCTCTGTCTGGAGGTATTTAAAAGATGGGTACATCTAGTGCTTAGATATACGGTTTAGTGGCGAGTTTTGTCTGTGTTGGGTCGATGGTTGGACTCAATGTTCTAAAAGGTCCCTTCCAACTTTGGCAATTCTATGGTTTTGTGTATGAGATGAATTAGTAGTGGCTTCAAATAGTCAATAGCTTTTGTGCCAGGCCCAAGCCCGTCAACTGGAACGAGGGTGGTGTGGTGCCCCTTTGTATTGTGAAGGTGCAGCAGCTCTGCTATCCAAACTGGAGACAAATGATCGCCAAAGGCCACTATGATCTTTTGAGCATTACCCATGCTGATGCTCTACATACACTGTCCCAGCAAGGAACGCGTCCTGAGCTCCTGGAGATGTCATTACCTTCTTCACCCTTTCTTTCCTCCTCATCAGCTGAAGGTGTTACTGAAATTAAGGCTGCTGTGCCCGCTGTGAACCTGCTGCCATCAGACACTGCTCCTTGGGTAGGAGCTTTAGATTAGTACCTGTGCTTTATTATACTAAATAGTAGGATAAATGTCTCTCTTAGATAAAAGCAAGAGAAGAGCTCTTGCAGAACAATTACTGCCAGGTAGAGAGAAACCCTCCCCAGGTGTTTGTTTTCTAGATAACCCCGGGGACATGGCCAGTTGGTTTGAAGGAGGACTTCGATTGGCTGATAGGCATCATCAGGGTGGATTAATCTATCTGAACCAAACAGTTCATCTGAAACTAATTTTCTGTAATCTAATCTGTGTGAATGGTAGTGAAACAAACTCCCACGCTTATAGGAACTTTATATAATAGCATGTGATTAATCATACTCAGGAGAAACTGCTGTATAAAGAGCCAGTGGTGTGAATATTTTATGAGAGCCATAACCCCTGTTCACTTCTTACTGCCCAACGTATCACACTCTTCAGCAGGACGAAGAATTAGAAGCTATTTCTGTCCTGGGGGTCAGGGGGAGAGCATTGCATCAGCCTCGGTCTGCAGGAGTTTATGAGAGATGTCCACAGGTTTATTTGTAATATTGTGTTTCCATTTGAATTATTGACATTTGGCTTAGGGGTTTTGTTGTCAAGAGGCAAAAGCAGTCTTGCTTCAGGAACGTCGTGTCGACGTTCATTTGCTGTGATTTGCAGCGGTGATGAGGTTGTGAAGGGGAGATGCAAGTGAAACACACGCTCAGAATAAGCAAAGGGAGAGGAAAGGCTTTGTGTGAAAAGAAATCTCAATATTTTAATTGACCCAGCAGACAGCACCGGAGAGCCCAGAGGAAGAGGCACAGTCCCCAGCTCCCTGCAGATACAGATACCATGAGTCATAGCATAATAATAATATGCCCTCACATTTTTATTTATAGAAGACCATGCCTATGAGATGCCTAGGAGCTGCGAGTTATTGAACAAAATATCATTAAAGGACTTGAGGTGGCTTTTTGCCTTTTTTCCCCTCTCTGCGGTGTGGCCCTGTTAATTCTGAGAAGGGACCACATCAAGGAGCAACCCAATCAGTAAATGAAGCATGGCTGCCTTACAGCCCCAATGCGTTGCTGCCTGCTATGATTTTCCCCTTAGTATTTCTGTTAAAGGGGAAAAAAATGTCTTTGAGAAAAAAAAAAAATCTTCATTCCAGTCTTGGTTGATTTATCGTTACTAAAAGTAATGTTGAGTTCAGGAGTGAAATATGAGACAAATTCATATCAGAGTTTTGATTTTCCTTTGTGTATATATTTCTTAGCGTTCTGCCTGTACCTTGTTGCTTCTTTTTATTTCGTCTCTTTTTTGTTGTTGCTGTGTATCAGGATTTTCACACAGCAGCTGAGGAGAAAAGAGCATTTGTGTGAAATGGCATCTAAGCCTTGCAGGAGAAGCAGTTGGTAAATGGGGTTCACGTCTTCTGTCAGGTGGACTACCAATCCCAGGATTAGGCAATAAGCCCCTAATCTCCCCTAGAAAGAAATGTAAAGTTGTCTCAAAGCATCATCAGAGCTCAGTTTAAATGTATTTCCTTTTAAAATTCACTGAATTCCAGTGTGGATTTATCTGAAGGTGCCATTACTGTATGTGTTTCATCCCATGGGTGCTACTTCACCTTCAGCAGCTCTTGATTATATTTTTTTTTTTCTGGGCATTTTCCTCTCTTTGTGGGTGAATGTCCAAGTCTGTGACTTCTCACACCTGGCTTGGAGGCCATTGGGAATGAGGTCAGATGACTGCCACGCACTTAACAATATTAAAAAAAAATTAAAAATCTAAACCCAGAGAGAATCCTTCGAAAATAAACAAGTAAATACATGAGTGGCCAAAGTAATTTGTCCTTTTTGAATGTCAGAAGTTACGTGGGTCAATAACCAATAGAGGCAACACGAGGCTGCGTTTAAAGAGCAGGTTGAAGCATCGTGGTGCTGAGAAGACACCGAGGTGTGTTCAGGGCATCAGGGCAGCTCCGGGCTCTCCCCGTTCTGAGACCCTTAGCAAGTGGGGATAAATACAGCAAAATGGCAAAGTTACCAGATGAGGCAGCTTGGGGGGGGAGAGAAGGGGGGATATATATCACCTGATGGTGCAAAAACGTGTCCCCATGGAAGTGCTGTGCAATGCTGTGTATTCTCTGCTTCTCCAGGGTGTAAATAACTAATAATGAGTGTCCTCTGCTTCTGCAGGCTGTGAGTGAGGGGTTTCTGCAGTTGCTGTGTGCTGCTGGGGGGGTGGTGGGACAGCGGGTCTCAATGCACTGTTTCCCATGTGCTAGGGCCCAGAATTCATCACGAAGCCTCCTAATTATGCATAAACATTTAATATGTTCTCTGTCTTTCCACTGTTGCTTGATTTTTCTCCCCTTCCAGCGAGCATTGTGGCAGGGAAGGAGATATTTGTTCTGAAAATAAAAAAGAGATTAAAGTGCCATTGTTGCGAGGAACCCATTTAGTCATAACCATCTTGGAAATACTGGTTTTAATTCTCTTTTCCCTTTTTTGGCCTGTTTAACTTAAAAGTAATTGTAAATCCTTCCAGAAAAAGCAAGCTGGGACCTTGCTTATTTGTTGGGATGAACACAGATCCCTCAGAAAACACCAGGCGTCGGATATGGCTGCTTGAGGGGAGGGACATTGCCCCCCCTAAAGGGGGAGGTGTTAAAATTTACAGTGTTAAAGTGTTAAATTAATACTTTCGGATGAAGCGAAATCTTTCAAAGACCCCCCCTTTCTTAAGCAAGTTGCAAGGTCCAAACTCTGCTCCCTTTCTCTCCATTCTGCTGAGCTGTTGTGTGAGTGCCTTTCCCTTTTGGCCCTGGGATAATGTTAATGAAAATTTTGCCAAGATGACAAATTGTTTTTTAGTCCCCCGGTGCCGTTCTTTAGGAGTCACAGACATATTGCCACATCTTTAATTTCCTCCCTTTGCTTGGAGCAGGAGCTCGCCGCAGGTAAATCAGTGACCACGTACAGTTTACCCTGGAGTTCTTAGTGAGAAAGTCTGTGAAATGCAGCCTTTTTAAAAGAAAAACACCATTATCTGCTCAACTGCCCCCAAAGTTACCGCAAAATATTTCATTCCATCAAAGACGTCGTCGTCCATCAAGGTGTCTTGGGTCAAACCAGAGAAAGGCGCTCTCATTTCAGCAGAGCTGGCTGCTCACCAGTTCTCATTGTGAGATTTTCTTTCCAAGTATTTTCTTTAGATTTATGAGTTATTTAAATGATTGCAGGTCCGCTCGCATTCCAGCAGTGGTGGGTGCTCTCATCAGTGGCACCTTCACATCCTCTCTCAGGCTGATGATTAGAACCACTGCCTATAACGGGTTTCTAGACAAAACCATCAGAAAGCAGAGGAAGCTTTAAGGGAATCTTGACTCCTCTCATCCTATTAAAACTTGATGTTTTTATCCTTCTCCTAAACAAACAAACAAAAAAGATGTTCTCTCAAGTACTAAATCCAACACCACCCCTATGGATAAACAAAGTTCCCGACAACCTCCTTGCCTGATGTGTGTGTTTTTTGCTGTGCTTGCTGGGAGGATGTTCTGTTTCTCTGACTTTTCCAGGGAAGAGCAAGAAAATGTTGTTCTGATGCAATGGAAATCATTTGTCATAAATGCCAGGATGGGGGAAATGTGCTGCATTCCTTTCAGAGTTTTTTTCCCCACCCAAAATATTTCTGTTAATTTGCTTTCATCATGAATTTGTCTCCTTACACCTCTGTTGTCTCAACTGCAGGTAAATGGTAATCAGTCTTCCTGTGGATGTTTTGTTGATTAAAATTAGGAGGAAAACCACACACACACACACTTGTGTTAAAATCAAATGCAAAATGTTGTTTCCTCACAGCCCTTGGGCGGTGCAGAGAGGACTTCACGTTATTGCCAGGAGCTTGGTAGTTGGACACCCCACCTGTGATATGGCCCCAGGCTCAGTTCTTTGCCTTCATCTGGCATGGGAAGCTGAAGATCCAGCTTATCCCGTGTCCCAGGAAACTCTTCTAGCCCGAGGATCTTTTAAAACTTTGCTGTTGGAGGTTATTTTACTCCTGTAAAATTCTCTCTTCAATGCATATTTGGAGAGGGAACAAAAGGCATTAGAGAAATGGTAATATTGGCCTTGTAATCCTTAAGATACTACATAAAAACGTGATCATCACAATACCATACAGATTTGGGGCAACAATTGGATATGTCAAAAGAGGCAGGAATCAAGATAATCATATGTCTGCAGCTCCTGGAAAATTATACATTTTCAATATGACTCAAACCGGGTACTCAGAACTATGAGAGCAAGGAAGAACAAATACTCCAAAGACACTGTGAAGGGGAAAATGAACATAAAATCTCTCTGTAGCTACCGGTATGTCAATAAAGAATTAAAAGCTTTTGGTGATAAAGGACCTCCACCCCTAAGAGAGAGAAAACTCTGGGTGGTATCTTTGAAGGACACTTCTGCATCAGATTGGGAAACTGGTAAATCCCAATTTTTACCAGTTGGGAAAATTGGTAAATTTTACCAATTTTTTGGTAACGTTTTACAAGTGGAGCACTGAAGTAACATCAAAGGACATAGAGGTGTTGGAGCAGGGCCAGAGGAGGTCACGGAGATGCTGGGAGGGCTGGACCCCCTCTGCTGGGAGGGGGAGCTGAGAGACTTGGGGGAGGTTCAGCCTGGAGAAGAGAAGGCTCCAGGGAGACCTTAGAGCCCCTTCCAGTCCCTCAAGGGGCTCCAGGAGAGATGGGGAGGGACTCTGGATCAGGGAGGGGAGCCATAGGATGAAGGGGGACTGTATTAAACTGGAAGAGGGGAGATGGAGCTGAGATGTGGGGAAGAACTTCTTAATTGTGAGGGTGGTGAGATCCTGTCCCAGGTTGCCCAGAGAAGCTGTGGCTGCCCCATCCCTGGAGGGGTTCAAGGCCAGGTTGGATGGGGCTTGGAGCCACCTGGTGTGGTGGGAGGTGTCCCTGCCCAGGGCAGGGGGTGGAACTGGATGCTCTTTTAGGTCTCATCCAACCCAAACCATTCTATGATTTAGAAGGGTGTCATTGTGCACCAATTTGGATCTGTCACCCCATCAGCAGCTTCTCCCGTTACCTTCTTTAAATAGGTCACTTTGTCTCTTCCATTGTAACTGCAACATTTTTTTTTTTTTTTTAGTGCAAACTGACTCAGTGTGACTTTTCCCTTCTGTGAAGCCAGAACATAGTGTTTGGAGTTAATTTTTCAAAGAGGCGGGATTCCTTGTCAGTTTAAATATAAAATAAGAAATTTAAATGACCTGTGCTCAACTTTAGCACAAAATCTTTTGCTGAACAAAAAGCACTCTGGGGAAATGCATTTTGAGGCTGAGATTGCTGGAAATACCTATTCCATTATGTCTTTAAAAACTGCATGTGAACCGTGTAGTAGCGACTGCTAAAAAGGAGGTGGGGAAAAAAAGAAATACAAGACACAGATTTTGTAATAAATTAAATTTTTATTTCTATTTTTAAATAGATTTAAAAATTTATTAAAAATCCTGCAATCTGTATTACCGATGTCCATTCTCACACACACGTGCTTACCCTCTGCTTTCCTGACATGGCTCTGACTTTTTCTCAGGAATTTCCCTTGTTGGTTTAGAGCAGGTGCATGAAGCTAAAGATAAAAATAAGCCTGCCTGGTTACCCATCAGCACCTCTGCTGTCACCCCTCGGAGATCCTCGGATGCTGTGAATTGAAACGTGAGCAGGGCCCCCACGGGGCTGATGCCGAGCACCAGAACAGAGACAGGGCTCGCGAGTTTTAGCCAAAAAGGTGGAAATTGGATTTTGGCGGCAGCAGTGACAGCCATCACCCAGCGGGTCACCCCAGCCGTTGGGCAGCTGGTGGATGCTGGCCCACGTGTCCATCTGACACACGTGATCCTTAGCTGGCATCATCTGTGGCGGTGGGAACGCCGGTTGGGGATGCTGGCTCCCCTCTCTCTGTGTTCTGGGGAGGTTGCACAGCAGACTGATTATACTGGTTCGTATTTCAGGGCTGGAGGAAGCCGAAGGCCTTGGCAAATGTCCATGCACATAAAACGGGCATCACTACACCGTGCAGACCTGACGACCACCATTGACTTCCTAATGAGGGACCGTGCGGGCGCGCGGAGCAGCAGGAGGCCGGCAGAGATGAGCTCCCCGGGATGTTGTGGTGGGGTGGAAATTCAGCAGCCCCTCTGCTGGCTTTCAGTATACACAGATGGTTGTGCTAACCATGGGGCAGGCTAACAAAAAAAGCAGAAAGCAAGGATTTCATGAAGGCACTGAGGTTTTGAAATTCATAATCCAGAATATAAATATCTGAAGGGTGGGTGTCAGGAGGATGGGGCTGGTCTTTTTTTCAGTGGTGCCCAGGGACAGGACAAGAGGGAACAGGCGCAAACTTGGACATAAGAAGTTCCACCTAAACATGAGGAGAAACTTCTTTCCCGTGAGGGTGGCAGAGCCCTGGAAGAGGCTACCCAGAGAGGTGGTGGAGTCTCCTTCTCTGGAGACATTTCAAGACCACCTGGACAAGTTCCTGTGCGACCTGCTCTGGGTAGACCTGCTCTGGCAGAGGGTTGGACTGGATGATCTCCAGAGGTCCCTTCCAACCCCTGCAATTCTGTGATTCTATAGTAGGACTGTAACGGCCTTCCTTGGGTCACTGAGTCCAGTTTTCCTTATCCCAGGAATTCCCTCTTTCATTGCCCTCATAATGTGCCTGCGGTGGATTTGCCATCCCTTGAAAGCAGTTCTGCTGTGGAATGGTATTAGGCAAGCTCGGGAAATGCCATACTGGGATGGAAGGCTGGGCTTTGGGTTGTGCAGTTGGGCACCTTCACCCTGCTGGGAAGGGTGCTCTTCCCCATCCACCCTCCTGCATTATGCAAGTATGTATATTTTTTTATGATAATTTTAAGCAGTTTGCTTAACTCTTTGTTTTAACAGCACTTACCACCTTGCTTACCTTCTGCTGTTGGGCAAGACAAGCTAGCTACCTTCCTCCAGTGTGAGGTTTAGATAGACCTTTCAAAACCATTTGGAAATGGGCATTGGGAGGGACCTCTGTGCTGGATGAGGATGAGGAGTGTCTTAGTAAACTGGAGGCTGGGTACCAGGCTGGTCCCTCACCACACGGCAGCTCACCCACGGATGCCAGCACTGCTGCTGGCATCTGTCTGGGGCCTTTTCTAGCTTTTTAAGTATCGATACAATTTAATCCAAAAAAACCCACAAACCAGCCAGCCAATTCTGCTTCATCCACCGAGAGCTGCGCCCTGGGAATGGGATTTCAATAAGACAAGATTTTAGCCTGGAAAACCTGATCTTACAGCGCATCCAGCGTGTAGCTACAGCCATAAGTTACCAGCACACTATCCTAAAAGTTTACAACTTTGAGAATGAATGTGTAAAAAAGTTGAGCTTCAGAGTTTAATAAGTCCATTTATTTTTATTATCTGCTATAGTAAGCTCAGGCATGTGCGTTCTCTCCCAGGCTGGGGCGTCTCATGGATGAGTTCATAAAATGGTTCCATATAAAAATGTAGATGGTTTATTGATTCTTCTGCCCTTTCATTAGGGCTTCCCAGAATTTTTGTGTACCTAAATTTTTATTTTTTATGACGTTTGCTCCTCTGAAAAACACCCCATGCTATAGAAACAGGTACCATGTTTCTATAAAGATATATCAGAAGGGATTTCAAGAGATAATATTAATTTGATCTCTCTCCTTCTTGTGGGTAGCGACGTTCTCTCTCCACTGAGGGCAAGGAAAAAAATTTATCCCCGCTGTTAATAATGCAATCATTAACTACTACTGTGTGATAATTTTTTTTTTTTCAGGGATGTGGTGTCATAGTTTAATATTCTATTAGATGTTGGCTGTTTAATACACAATGAAGTCTCTGTAGTCTTAACAAAATGATCTTTTTGGCGGAAAAAAAAAATTGAGTTTTTCAAAGTTTTGTCTCATCCTTAAGGGAGAGGAAGAGAAAAGAGGAGAAAGAACAGCGCACAATTTTTTTGTTCTGATGTTACCAAGATACTTTGATGACCTTAAAATGTGTTTTAAGGTCCTTGTATGGCAACTGCGAATGGGGTTGGTAGGTCTCTGCCCAGGCTGACAAATCATTCTGGAAAATGTTATAGGATCGTGATTAATTTTTAAGGCGATGAACTGTGGAATAAAAACAAGTTGTTGAAGGGAAACGCGGCCCATGTTGGACCGAATCCAAGCTCTAACAAGCTCCCGCAGTCAAATAAAGCTCTTGAGCCACACAAGAAGCAGGAGATGGGGACAATCCAGTGTGGAAGCCTCGGAAACCGGGGGTTTCCTCCAGGTTTTGGAAGAAAGGCAAGTGCTGACTTTAATTCACAGTGTGTGGGCACAGAGGAGAGTGAAGATTTGCGATATATTACTTTTGGGTGTCCAAAAAAACTCAGCAAAGCTTTTTTTTTTTTTTTTTGACAGCTTTGGCACAAGAATTAGACTTTCTAAAGGCATTGGCCCTGGAAAACACCCAGCTGTAATGTTCAGAGGATTTATAATTTGTTTGGCAAGTGCGCAGCCCACTGGGGATTGTGTCAGCTTCTCCAAACTGTTTAATTTATATCCCAATTCTTGTCTGGCTGGTGACGAGAGCCGTGAAGTTCCATTTGCCAGTGAGATGGGCTGTCTGTGGGAGGGGGCAGCCCTGAGCCCCCAGGTCTGGCTTTGGGTTTGGGTTTGGATGTGGTTTTGGTTTTTTTCCCTTTTGTCTACTTGGGTTTTCAAAAAGTGCTAAATGCCAGCCCTTTTTATGTCACCACCACCCTTTTTATGTTTATTGATCAGCCTTCTCTCATTATTTTTTTTTTTTTGGCTCTTTCCCCCTCCCGTGCCCACCTTGATGCGTTTGAATCATTATCTGCATCCGTTGAAAATCAGAGATGAAAGCAGCTTTCCACCAGGCAGATGGGGCCGGTCCCTGGTAGGAAACTGCTGTTTCTGTCCCCAAATCAGCTTTATAGTGATGTGACACCACAGGGACGACTCCTAGTTTTCCCAGGCAGGGATCCGCAGGCAGAAGGTTGCTCAGTCTCCATCCCTAGAGGTTTTCAAGCCCTGGACAACCTGTTCTGAGCTCCCATCTGGCACTGCTTTGAGAAGAAAATTGGTCTGAAAACCTGAGCTCCTTTCCCACCTGAATATTTCTATGAAACCTGTATGTCTTTGCTTATGATCATGCTTATTTCTCTTGAATATTTACTTCTAAAAGCAGTTAAAAGAGGAACCACGCTGTGTTTCCCATACTTTGATCTCGGCTTCATCTATTTAATGAATCATATACTGAGTAACTTGTAAACTGAAATATTCTTCATTACAAAGAGGCATACGCCTCTCCTTTCTTCAAAAGAAAAGCAATGAAAAAAGTAGGAGCTAATTAACTAGAGCACACGTAAAATCAGACACCTGCCACACGGCATCTCCAGAATAATAAATCTTTTTCTTTTAAAAATTAGAAGCATTTATAAAAATAGAGTCAAAACTTGAAATCTCTGTGCAGTATTTGCATTTAAATTGAAAATGTGAATGCATCTGGTCTTGTAAGTGCCAAATAATTACTTGATATTAAAAAGTTTGGAGATGCTCTAGTAGAAGCTTCTTGACAACTTAATTGTTCTGGTAGCTACTGAAAGTTAAGGCTTGAAAAAACTTTAAACTAAAACCATGTTGACAGAAGCAAAAGGAACTGTTGGTAAAGTGCTGAGAATATGTGTCTTTTTTTAGCAAGACTTTACTTCAAGTCTGTCTTTGGGTGGAAAGGTGACTATGGGGAACATTCAGGCAGCATAATTTTGTCATGATTACTTTGCAGAGTCCTAAATACCCGACTTAAGAAATTGAATTTTGAGAGTGGTCAACGTTGGTGCATTCTCCCTGAAAGCTCCATGAGTGTTTATGTAGTTATGCTATTTTTTTTAATGTTCTCCTTATGACCCAAACAAGGTGCCCCCTGCCTGCTCACTCATCAGGCGTATTTTCTGCTGGAAGAGGGTTCTTTCATGTGAAAACATCAAAATAGCATTATTTGCTGCTAATGCAGGTAGAGCTAGCTTTGTGCAGAGCTTACAGGTGATTTTATTTGATGTTAGACTGGCTTTTTAATTCTGAGCAAAATGTGCCAACCTTCCTTCAGAATCAGAAAGTCACCATGTCTCAGCAGGGGACCAAGGGGCTGCGGGGTGACAGCGATGAGCCATGAGGTAAAAGAGCTTTTCCCTCTAGAGAAATAAAATAACAGTATGATGCTGACCTGGGCAGAGCTGGTGGTCCCCCATCAGCCAAGAATGGGTTTGAATAACAGAGTACAAAATAGATGAAACTGCTGTGTGGGCAAGCTTGCAAGACTTTGAGTATTTGATTAAAAATATATGCTGTGGGCTGGTGGTATGCAAAAGGTGTTGAGGGATATATCCCAATCACTTTCTCTTTTGAGGAAAAACTTCTTTAGTGTGAGGGTGGCAAAGCCCTGGAAGAGGCTGTCCAGAGAGGTGGTGGAGTCTCCTTCTCTGGAGACATTCAAACCCACCTGGGTACATTCCTGTGGGACCTGCTCTGGGTAGACCTGCTCTGGCATCTGGTTGGGGTGGATGATCTCCAGAGGTCCCTTCCAACCCCTTATCATTCTGTGATTCTTTTCATACGGTTTGGTATTTCTATAAGTGAAAAAGGCAAAACCCGTGTCTGGACACAAGGTGGTCATTCTGGGAGTTTCAAGCTCCTATGAATTGGCTGGAAGACAAAGCACATGTTGGCAGATTTCCACACTTTCACTTTTCTAGTGGATTTATTGCTTTGTTTGGTTTCAAGAATGACCAGAGAGGGTGACTGTCCTTACTGTAAGACATTGAAATGTGCACTGATTTGGTCTGTATGGTGGGTTTTGTAGACCCTGACAGGTCACCATCTACCATGACTTATTATTTGAGACTCAGTTTAAATACTCCAGGGAGACAATGGCTTTTTGTGATCTGTGGTGCAAGATGGTTTTCAAGATTATTTAGGGTCAAAAAGCAAAAGCTGAATGGAGCGAGGTGTTTTGTTGCCTCAAAATCACTCATCATTTAAAAATAAAATTTCAGAACACTGGGATTATGGTAGGTGAGTGTTAGAATAGAAAATAAAATCAAAGGTACACAGTGGAAGAAGGAAAGAGAAGAACTTGCAGAAACCTTGGCATATCAAGAGGGAAGAGTTCTGGCACCCAAGGCTGCTACTTAAAAAGCTCATTTGATGGTGGCCTAATTAGAAGGGCTCAGCGCACAATGACAATGAAGAATGGCAGGTGGAACTGGGAACCGCAGCTTATCTTTTCTAAATTCGTTATTTTAACTTGTCACCATCAGTTGTATTTCCCTTCCTGTTTGGAAAATTGACTTCTTAAACACCAGCTGGACACAAAGGATTTATCCAACAAACTTACTATTTTAACACCTGCATCCCATTAGGAAAATGTGGCGTGGAGCACGTGTCCTTAGGTTGAACTTTAGGTATGTCTGGACTTGAGACATTATTTTGCATTGGGTATCATTGTGGCCATGAAGTTCACAGCAGAATTGTGTGGCCTTAAAAGCATTCAGTGCATAAATGCAGTCTGCTGTTTGTCATTGAAATTTTCCATACATGGTTGCGTGTCCAGAGCAGTGCTGAGTATGATGGATGATGGTCATTCATCAGAAAGAGCAATGATTATCTACAGGATGCTATCGAGTAGGTTCCTCTGTGTCCAGAATTGATGTACAGACTGTACAGATGTCACAATCCAGAGGAACATTCATCATGGAGAGCTGATATCTGCAAACTTGGTTACATGGAGGGTGGTTTTGCTCTTCTGTTTTAGCATTAGTCTGGAAGACTGTAGCACTGAATGATTTTGTTATTTCCTTTTCAGCTGTTCTGTTGGTTGGCAAAAGGAAATTTGAGTTTTCAGCGTTCCTTACACACAAAATAATGTCAAAATACATTTTAATGTGACCGAATTAAGTTTAATGGACCACACTGTGATATTCACCAGTGAGAAAGATATTTGGACAGTTGTTAAATTGTCTCTACTCAGCTTAGCTGTTTGATAATATAGTTTAAGGCAATATCCCATGGAATGGTGAAGACAATGCAGCTTTGTTGCCCACAGCCAAAATAAAGAGACTTTGTGTTGTTTCTCTGGAGTTCATGATAGAAACTTTTATTTTTTTCTCTTCTATGGATTTGATAGAGGTAGACATGCTAATGAAGAAGGAAACATCAGAGAAGGCTTTCCATGAGTCTTTCTTCAGTGGGCAGGACTTCTTGTTTACTAAAGAGGCCCATTTCTGCTGGAGTTTCATCTAAAAATAAATAAACCAGACAATATGGACTGCAGAGCAGTTTCCAAGCTGTGGTACCGAGGCAAATTCCTTTGTTCATGGGTCCATGTTGAATGAATACATTAATTCATTTGACGATTCAACCAAACAAATCTGAAACCCAGACTAGTTATGAAGATGTTGGCTGATGGTTTTGGCAAAGAATTGTCTAAGAAAGCATCAAGAGGTATTAATATTTGTTTTGTCATTTGTCTGTGTTGCACAGCAATGTCGTACAGTGTTCCTTTTCTCATAAGAAACCAGTGTTACAGAGTCCAGCTCAGCTGGTGGCCCATGATCCCCAAACTTAAACACAGATCTTTTTTCCACTTAACAGAGAAGACCTGCCTATTAGTCCTAGTTTGTGATTGCTTTGTGTGCATTATTGTAGTACAGCAAAGCTCAGGTCACAAAAATGATGCATCAGAGTAAAGACATTAGGTTGAAATATGCCTTTTTTCTCTGCTGTTTGAGGTTTGGAACAGATTGTTTCAGGGGAATGTAAATTATTCAGAATTCCTGTAGTAAAACATCACTTGATGTACTACTGTACATTTTTATGTGCCTTTAACTACAGTGAAACAAGTAGTTTTATTTTTTCCTTATTTCTCAGTGATGGGATATTTTCATAGGATAACAGAATGGTTTAGGTTGGAAGAGACCTTAAGTAGCATCTCATTCCAACCCCCTGCCCTGGGCAGGGACACCTCCCACCAGATGAGGTTGCTCCAAGGCCCATCCAGCCTGGTCTTGATCATCTGTTAGTCATGGGTTCCACCAAGCCAGATCCAGGCGCTTACACCACATATACTAATTTTTGTATTTAGTGTATTTAACTGACTGCTGTATTTATTTGTTTATTGCTGCAATTCTTGTATTACAAAGCTGGTGCCTTAAGCCTGGGCAAGCACAGGTGAGCTGTGTCTGCCACCTCCACTGTTGCCAGCAAAAAATCAGTGAATTGCTCCTTGAGGGGAAGGAGGTCGAGTTCGTATTTTCCTCTACAAAAACCTGGGAACCAGCAGAGACTGCAAGTACGAGCAGCAGCACGCAGTGCGGAGGAGTTGGCTTCTCCAGATGTCTTGACAGATTAGGAAAGAGGTTTATGTTTACAAATGCACTTTACAAGTCTTTTAGGGACTATCTAAAATCTTTGTTGTGAGGCTGTGAATCTTTAGAATTGCAGTTGCGTGAAGGCAGGATTGCTTTTCCCATCCGTAAGGCTCTAAGGAGATGAGGGACCTGGCGCGATTGAAGCAAGAGCTGGTGATAAAAGTAGACTTTCTATACCCGCCGCCTGCCTTATATCTTTCTCTCAAGAACCCATGAATCATCCCAGTAATCATCTTTTGGTACAAAAATCACAGCAGTAACGTGGAGAGTTGCTTCTCATTCTTTTAAAGCAAGCAGCCTGTGTCTGGATTCATAGCCTGGAGTTTCTAGAGAATGAAGGTGGGTTGTGCAGCTCACTTCCCAAGCAAGCTGTTCCCACAGTGCTTCTCTTGCATTTTTCCTTTGATGTGAAACAGAAGTCAGGGTGAAGGGCTTAACCCAAAGCACGCAGAAGTCATGGAAAGACCATCATTGACTGTGGTGAGCTTCAGATCAGAACTTTATTCTTTTCCTTGCTGTTTCCCTTCAGGCCATTGGCCTTAAAAATAAAGCCAGGAGTCTTTCCAATTAGCACAAGCTAATTTTCGTGTGTGTGAGAAGGAAACATCAAGGGGTCAGTAGCATCTGAGCACTAGGAAGGGAGTGCTGCCTTGCCTGATCCAGGGAAACGAATGGAACCAGAGGGTCTGGAGGATCCTGGAAGGGACGTGGATCTGGAGGTGAAGGTATTGGCACTTATTAGATAAAGTGCCAGTGCTGGATGCTGAGCTCACCAAACTTTCCAGTCATACTTGTGGTGCCCCAGGAGACATGTATTTTTTTTACATCTTCTTGGCAGATTATCAGGTGAGGTTCTCATCTTGTTCACCAGGAAGAAGTTAAAGCAAAATGGCTCGCGAGCCTCAACAAAATGAGAAGGGGAACAATCAAAATGAGTTGAGGCCATTTCTGCTGAGAGCACAGAGGCTGCAGCTCATGTGATATCCAGCTGCTCAGACAAGGTTAAAATCAGTAATTGGCACAGTTCTGCTAGTTAATATTGCAGTTGCTGTGGACTGCACAGACACAAACATCAGCAAACACAAAGCCAAGCATTCCCCAGTGTCCTGCCTCAGCAGAGGAAGCGGCCAGTGGCCAGTAGTCATTATGTAAAAGCCTGCAAATAGTGCAGCAGTTGATGTATTTAATTATGGTGTTTGATGCTGTTCATATGTCATGAAATGTGCATTAACAAGATAGGAACATTTTGATGCATTAAAGGACCATTTTGGGTTGATCGGGGTAGGGGTGGGACTTAACCTGATGAATGCAAATAGACCTGAGTTGAGATGCTGAAATACATTTTTTACTTTGCCTTCCCTCATTAATTACATTTCAAAGACAGTTTTGTGGAGGAGTTTGAGGACAAAAATTGTTTCATCTTTGTTTATTTGATCACATCATAGTTCTTTGGGGCCTCTTTGGAGAAAGACTGGCACTTTCCTGAGTTTCCAAGTGCAGTTACAGACTTATTTGCACATTTGCTGCTCTTTTCTAGCGTTGAGTGTTGATTGTGTTCTAAAATCTCTGCTGGGAATCAGCTCTGGGTAGAATGTCTGCAGCACCATCTCCCACGTTTTGCTGGTTAACCTTGCGTCTCTTTTATTTGCTGTATCTAACCCAGTGGAAACCTTCCAATGATGCCTCAAACATAACCAATAATGCAGTGAAAAGCCAGAGACAGAATCATGTTTTGAAATACTTGACATTATATAGGGGGATGCCTGGAAATTATGGTCCAAGAACCTGAACGTGAAGATAATCCAAACCATTGTTTTATGGGGACTGATTGTGAATGCAAACCCCTTGACAGAATGCCTACAGAAATCACTTTTCCAGTGTGTGGTAGTTTTGTACCAAGCTCAACTTGGATGTTCCCAAGAGGTCAGTGTAAGACACACAGTGTAAACCAGTCAAGTATGAAGTCTTTTTGGAGACCATATGTATATCTAAGACTCTATACCTTCTGGCCTGCAAGAAACAGCTTTGTGTTGCTGACTGCTGAAGGCACGGTCACTCTGGAGAAGTCTACTGACCCCGTGTCAAGTGCAATCCTGTTAGTTCTGGATCTCAGATGAGCTTAATGGGGCCCTTTGTCACTGTCATAACTTTTCTTTCAAAGATCTGAGCAGAGTCATCCCAGCCCCTCCTGTCTCTGCTGGCCAAGAGTGCCCTAAAGTCTGACCTACACGGTCCTCTTCTCCATCGCTGTGTAACTGAGAGTGGTTCATCTGCTCGGAAGAGTTTTTGATCTGGGAGGTCAGGAAGTTTCCATTATGTGAAGTGATTTGGAGTCTCATCAGTCTGGAGTGGGAGATACAGATTTAATTTTCCCTTCCTACAAGGAGCTCTAGCTCTTAAAATGCTGTAGCACCATACCTGCGACCACCATTTCCAGGATTTGGGGAAGGGAGCTTTATTTCTATTTAGGGCCAGTGGCGGCACTGTATCTTCTGGTATTTTCCATCCTTGAAAATGAATGGTGGAGCAAACGCACCAGGATTTCCAATGAGAGACACTCTAGTTCTGCTTCAGGGCCAAATATTGAGCAACTCAGCACTGTCCCATCTGGGAAGGTTCTGGTGATAGTTCCAGGTCACAGAGAAGCATGTCTGCCCACCACAGCCCCATCCTGCTCCCACTGCTCTCCAGCTCCACATGTGTCCTTGGACATCCCTGGTTGGTTTCTTGGGGACGTCTTCCAGGCATGGGCAGTGAATTTCATTTGCTTTGGTGGCACATTAGAAATTCTGAGATATCCAGCTTAATTGTGGAGATCGCTGTGTTTATTCTGGTGCCAAGTGAGAGATTAAGGATTTAGAGATATAGGCTGTTTAATGATCTGACTTAACTCTGAAATGACACTGTATTTTAAAGTCAAAATATCTGCTGATTTTGTTGGTAACAGCAAAAAAAAAATGCTGATAGCTGTGCAGTTTGTGGAGTCTTGGAGAATGCGGTTATAAAAACAGTACATTGACTTTCAACCATTGGTTGATGAATTGTTTGATGTGGGGGTTTTCATGGCTGTTACTGATGAATATGATGTATGTTCATGTGTCTTGGGAGATGTTAAGAGGTTTGATTTGGGGGAAAGAAGGAGGTAAGTGAATGGAGCAAAGAATTTGCTTCAGAATTTCTAGAATGTCCCTTACCTTTCTCCATGTAGAGCACAGTCACAGCTCTCCTCAACTCCTCATATTTGGATGTATGGGAAAAGGCTTAGCTCGGGTGTCTGCTCCACACAGTTCTTTGGAGTTTGCTCCAGCAGATGAGGACAGTGGATGATCCAGCCCAGTTATTTCTTGTACCCAACACTCAGCCCGTGTAAAACCGAACCAAGAAGCAGACTTGTTATTTAGTCCATGAGCCAGCGAGTGAAAGCCCTTCCTGGTTCATGAAGTAAGTGGTTTAATGCCCAAGGTTTGAGGCTCTGTATCCCTTATCTTGGCTTGTAGGCTGTATTGTACCACTAGCCATGGCAAAGGACAGATGAAAGTTAATGTGACTTTTCTATTAGACCTTGTTTTCCTTCATAGGAACGAGAAACTGCTGAAATGAGCATGAGTCTGCATGAGCACTTGGAGCAGAGGAGGAAAATTCAGAAATAAAAATACTTTATTGAGGTTCTTAGCAATTAATTCAGGTTGAAATGCGTTGCTCATCATGCCTATCATGAGTTATTTTTTCTTTTTCTCCTGCCTGAGAGTTATTTGCATAATATATTTGCCAGGTTTTGTGTAGGTAAGCATTGTTTGTTCTTCCATTTTCAAACAAAAATGTTCAGCTTGTGCCTCAAAGTTTCTTGCTGAGGCGGTTTCCAACTGTCACCCAAAGTGTGGTTCATCCCTCTGCGTTCTGCTGCCTGGGGAACCAGGGGCAGCTTTTAGGAGGGAATGAGAGATGCCCAGTGAAGACTGGTGCGTTCTGGTGCAAATTTGATCTTGACAAAAGTCTCGGAAATTTCTTAAAGATGTGAAATAATAATAAGTTATTAAAAACACATCAACTACTTGGATTCTGGAATAGGCAGTTACAACTAAATGCCAGCAGCACCCAAACCCCTTCCAGGCCATACCTGATCAGCACAGCAAATATAAGAATTATTTCAATTTCTGATTAAAAGGGCTGGCTTCCTCAGTGGCAGAAGTTTCTCACGCTGTGTGTGAGGAGGTGTCCACAAGTAGCCACGTTTTATACTTCTTTTCCCACAGTGGAAAAAACCCATCCCTAATTATTAATTAAATGTTAATTCTTTTCGGAGTCGTGGAAGTGCGAATTCAGCGTGGTGTTTGCAAGCTCCAAAGAGTTGTTTTGTTCAAAGAGCTACTGAGCTGACAAAAGTGAGGCTGAATCAGCATTTTCAACGTACAGTGCTTTCTTGGCGTGCTTGGTGCCTCGTACGTCTATTTCCACTCGATGTTGTTACGCTTTCTCAGTGCAGCAAGTGAAAAGTAGATATTTCCCCAAATTCAGGATCCAGGGACAGTTTCAACTCGTAGCCTTTGCCATTTATAACAGTGTCACACTTCATTGGCTGCAAGCGTGGAACTATAGGAATGCAGAGAGTGCTGCAAATGGGTCTTTTACTCAAATGCTCCACATATGCTCCACTGTATATTGTTTTCAATACTTTCCAATAGAAGTCATCATGATGGATTTGAATATTTGGTCTTCCAGTGCTTGAATTCAACTTGAGTGTTTCCCTGTAACATTTCTAACTGGCATTTTCACTGTGGGACTTTCCAGTTGGAGACAGAGCATATAACCATACGTACGGACTTGCGCACACGTATATAGGGGAAGAGGGGTCTTGGGATTGTATAACTAGCATTTTATACTCAGTACATCAAAATACACATGTATTTGAAAGACTTAATGACTAATTCTGAAGCACTCTTCCTAAAATAAGTATCATACCGACACTGTTTTAGAGCAATCACTTTATTGATGTAAATGATGATAGTTTCTGGATAGTTTTATGCTCATTTAAAGAGTGACAGGAAAAAATCAGATAAGTGAGTATTATTTTGTTGCAGTGCAGTACATTGATGAGGGAATGCTGGTAAAAGGTGCTGGTCTTACATGGAGGAAGGTTGGGAATAGGTTTTTCTAGAGTGGCTGTGCCCTGGTGTGGGTGTAGGACACTCCTGAGCACTGACCCTGCCTTTGAAATGGCCTCAAAACCTTGGGGTTCCCACCTGAAATGCTGAGACTGCCTTATCTCTGGGGGTCAGAGAATTTAGTGAATTTGTTCTGCAGGCTTTGAATAGTCGTGGACTCAGATGGACATCCTTGGGATCCATTGTGCCTCTCTATGTGATCATGTTCCCCTCTGGGTGGTGTGTGCAGCCTCAGGTTGCATCCTACGGGATGGCTTTTCCTCATCTGACAAGACACAAACCATGGAAGTGCCACCAAGATGCTCGTGATGGGCTCTCCTGTGTAGTTATGTCACAGAAGGGCATCCTTTTGCCATTGACCATTGCTAAGGCTTAAAGATGTGCTCTCAGCCCCTTACTTTTTATTGCTGGCAGCAGTTTCTCTTCCTGACCCGTGCCTCTGGGCAGCCGTGGGGAGGGAAGGAGCCCTTCAGGCTGCCACAGGGAAGGAGCAGGGTGTCTAAACCAGGACAGGCTGTAGCCTCGGGCACATGCTTACCTTTTCTCATTTAACCAGCTGGCACAAAGCTATTTTGCATGGCAGTGTTTATTTCCAAATAGATTGGAGATGACACTGCTGTTGTATTAGCAATGCTTAGGTTGATATCTCTATTTTTCTCTTCTTTCAGTGCTCTGATAGCGTGGGGGTGAGGAGGGGCTTGTAAATACCTCCAGAAACAGATAACAAACACTGAAGTTTCATTAATTATTTTGGTTACTCTTCAATTGTCAGCAGCTTAGCCTAATTTAGGTGCTGTGACTTCCTATGTTTCATAAGTACTTTAGCAGTGTATGTGAACATTGGAAGTTTCAGTGATTTCAGGAGCATTGTAGAATGGTTTGAGTTGGAAAGGACCCTTAAAGGCCATCTAGTCCAACCCCCTGTCATGGGTAGGGACATCTTCAACCAGATCAGGTTGCTCAGAGCCACATCCAACTTTACCTGGAATGTTTCCAGGGATGGGGCATCTACCACCTGTCTGGGCAACCTGGGCCTGTGTCTCACCACCCACACTGTAAAACATTTCTCCCTTATGACAAGAACTAGTCTGAATCTCTTTTCTTTTAGTCTAAAACCTCTTGTTCTTTCGCTGCAGGCCCTATTGAAAACATAAATAGGCATAACGTGAAGGATGAACCAAAGTCTTTGCAAAGCCCAAATATGCAAAATTTTTAATTTATTATAGTAATTTTTTTTTTTATTTATTTCAGCCTTAAAAAAAGGACGGTTTTGGATCACCCCTGACCCATATCACAAAGACGACAACATCCAGATTGGGCGAGAGGTGAAAATCTCCTGCCAGGTGGAAGCCATCCCCTCAGAAGAGCTGACCTTCAGCTGGTTTAAAAACGGACGTCCCTTGAGGAGCTCTGAAAGGATGGTCATCACGCAGACTGACCCCGACGTTTCACCTGGCACCACAAACCTGGACATTATTGACTTGAAATTCACTGACTTTGGGACATACACGTGTGTGGCGTCTCTGAAGGGAGGTGGAATATCAGATATCAGCATCGATGTTAACATCTCCAGTAGTACAGGTAAGAAGGCCCTCTTTGATATCAGTTTTGCTTTGATATCGTGAAGTTATGGCTTTCCTTTACTCAGGGAATATATAAAGCACTTCTTACCACAAGGACATCCAAGCAGACCTTAGATCAGGACTTGAGTTGCTTTGATTAGATGACAGAAACCTGAATATGTAGCATGAGGTGCTGTCTCCCAAAAACACACAAGTATCTGATTTACCTCAGATGTGTCTTCTTCTACTCTCAGAAAAGTTATTCCTTCTATAGAAGAACTTTGGCCTTTATTTAGGATTTCCAGAGTCATGAAAAAATAGTGAGTAGGAAATTAGAAGGAGAAACAGGAGGGTGTTATGGGAAGCCAGCTGATTCCATCCAGCAGCTCTGATCGAACAGCAAGTGCTGAGTGCGGAGGGAAGAGCTCTCTTTTCCTAAAGATTATGCTTTGCATGTCAGTGATTCACACTCTTCCCAATCGACAGAAAGTTTAAGGTATCTGTTACATGTTTTTCCAGATCAGTGATTGAAACAGCTTTCTCTCTCTGATGAGCCAGAGCCTTGGTTAATACTTGGATAATAAATATCTTGTACTATGGAGTAGGAATATGTAGCGCAACAGTAATTACCTGCTTTTCTTTATTTCATTCCTAATAGCTGTTTGTAACCAACAGATTTCATAGACTTTCCCCCGTAATAGTTGAATTTAATATCCGAGGTAGTCCAGGTTAATAAAATGAACTAGAAAACATTCTGAATGCAGAATTCTTTTCCTGCCAAAAATTAGTTCCAACCTTCCACCCCCCCCTAAAAAAGAGTTGCTGCTGGTTGATTTCTACAGAGAAGGATAAAAATAAAGCATTTCTGCTTTCAGAATGCTATTTTATGTTAAAATGCAGAGGCAAATAGTGTCAGCATTATATCTACTATCCATCTTGTCTTTTATACATAGTGTTGCTGTGCTTTTCCTCAGGTGGTGCTTGTTATTCACTGGGGTAAGGCACGCAGTGCATGCCATTTAGAAATAAGACAACAAAGAACACACTCCAAACCATTTTTTATAGCATGGAAGGAAAATATTTAACAGACATCATCTGACCCCTTTTTACCAAACATATTCAAAGTATCTGCTTTCTGCTTTTTCGCAAAGATTAAATGCAGGCTTTTGCCTCAGAGTGTACCCACAGTTCTGTTCTCCAAATTTTAAAGCATCAGTAATACTTTGCAAGTATATGTCACATCTAAACAATCTCTCTTAGAATTTTTGTGATAAATTATTGGTTAGATTTTAATACGTGAGCCTGCCCTCCATCTTCAGCATGATACTGGTACCATGGATCCTACTTGAGCACCAGGTCACTTTTGACATGAGACTGGAAGATTTGCCTGCTGAAAGGGATTTGTGAAGTATATTATGTACAACAGGGAGATGAGACAGGATTGACCCATTGTTCGGATGGGAGCCTGAGAATGAAGTCATGGCATTGAGTTAGGAGCCACTTAAGCAAAACGGACATGGGACTGGACAGGAGGTATCTAAGGGAACTGACCGGTGTCACTTCAAGGCCATTTTATTATCTTTGAAAGCTCGTGGTGACCTAAGGAGATCCAACAAAGACTGGAAAAAATGAAATTTTAGCCCATCTTCCAAGAAGGCAAGAAGGAGATGGTACTCTGCAGCAGTGTTTACTGGGAAGGTGTGAGGCGATGGGCATGAATTGAGATGAGAAGTTCAGCTTAGATATAAGGAGCTACTTTTTCTCCATGAGGACATCTGAGTGGGAAACAGCCATGTTATGGCATCTCCATTGCAGGAGGTTTTGAAGACTTAATAAAGCCCTGAATAGCCTGCTCTGACCTCACAACTGGCTATGCTTTGAGTTGTGACTTGAAATAGAGACCTCCTGAGCTGTCTTCCAGCCTCAATTATCCCATGAAGGGTGTAGGGACAGAAACACTAGCCAACAGATTCGTGGACACGGGAACAGCCCGTCTCTTGGCCAAAGGAAACACGTTCTTCAAGCTTATTAATGCACATCTTACTAACAGGTAATGAACTGAGAGGATTATCATAGGGTAGGAGCCGAGTTCGGAGTGATGGATGGCAGCATCCATCCAAACTTTGTTACCTGCTTGCTGGGGTGAAGTGGACAGTGACGTTTGTGCAGCCATGCGTTGCCCATCTGGAAAGCAGTAACCACTATATTATCTGTGCTTGCTGGGGAATCGTTTGGGAAATTGATGGGATTTATTGGGAACATCCATTAGGCGGCCGTACCTCTAAGCTCGTCGTGGTTTCTGCGGGCAGTGATGAATTGTGTCACCTCTTAAATTTGCCATCCCATAATGCTCAGGAAAATCAGAAAGGGAGAAGGAAAGCTAGCGTTTGGGATCAGCCTTATTTAACATCTTAAAAGGAATTCTGCCCATTTGTATGACTTCATTACCCGATTAAGTGGAGGCTGAAATAGTTTCTGTGTGCTTTTGAAGGTCATTACTGATTCATCAAGATTCATTACTGCTGCGGTAATTACGAACATAAGGCCTAGGCACAAACACACTTTCCAAATGCCAGGACTCACACACATGTATTAATATCACGCCGTGTGTCTGCTTTCTGGTTTTGGGGAGAATTCTCTCTTCTTGAGGTGCACAAGGTTCCTCCCGGAGTCACCAAGGGTGGCAGGAGAGGCTGTGTCACCCCGTAAGGAGGGAGGGAGACATCTAGGTCTCCTCTGTCCCTTCAGCAGACTGGAAGGGGACACTTGGCAGTGCAAGGGACGTGCCAGCCTCTTGGCATACTCAACATTGCACTTGTTAAGCAGCAATATTTTTTCCCTTGACATTTTGTACTTTCAGCAGGAAAAGCACAGATTTATGTCCTGAGTATCTTATATAAATGGACCTGAAGTAATCCCTTAGCAGCACCACCCCCACCCCACATCTCCGTAAAGTAGGTCACTGAATAGTTGGAAATGAAGCCTCAAATGTGGAATTTTTGCCCTATAAAAGCCCTGTCATCCATAAAACCAACCCTGGGCAAATGTTACTGAAAGATGGGATGTTTCTCCTGTGTGTGTGTGCCCGTGTCACGGGGAATCTGATGGCAGGAGATCTTAAAGCAGTAACAGCCTCCCCCAGTGAAATAGGCTCATGGTAAGCAAAAAAGAGAGGTGGGTCAGGAGAGTGTGTTAATCTTTCTAAGAGATCTCTTTCTCTGCCTTAAATATTGTATTCAAAGCAGGAAGAATAAGGCTTTAGCTGATGTATGGCCTGCTCTGCTCAGTGTGGGTCCTTACGCTGTCCTTATCCCCCTAAAATCAGTATTGGTTCCGTACGAGATGTAACATCTGTCACTTCTGCCTCTGTCTCTTTTGTCTTCCCCCTGGAGGTGCTGTGGTGCAGTGAAGTGAGTTTGTTATTTCAAGGTATTTTCCTTTCTTCTCTGGCTGCGCTGCCCAGAAGGGCTGGCTGGAGGAGATGGTTGATAGCCTTGGGCTGCAGGTGGTGCTGACCCCTCTTTTCCTTAGAGAGTCCTTTCTGCTGTTTCACTCCCACCCAGCGTGGGCACGACTAGATGTCCTACATGGGAAATAGATCAACCAAATACTTCCTCCCTGGGTGAACCCAAACATGCACTACCACCCTGGGGTAGGCACATCCCAGAGGGGACGTGAACTTCGGTGGACTTGTAGCCTCAAGGTCTCCAAGGCCAGTCATGTCCATAGATGGATTTGGTTTTACATAAGCGCTGCCAGAGAAGTTTCTGAAGAACCACTATACATGAGGCTGTGTATCCTCCCTGCAGTATGGTAAGAGGAGTTCCCTGTTGAGTTAATCAGCTATCTATTGAATAATGAATTAATTAAACATTGAGGCTGATGATATGGTAGGACATGTGGCCTTGATCTGCTTGTGAAATATGTGTCCTCTGGTCATTTTGTTCCTCCTCTGATGATACATAAAGGAGACCTTTGTTTTAGTTGTAAATGTTTATTAAAATTGCAGTACTGCCTCTTTGCATAATGAAAAAATGCTTTTTGTGAGATAATTAAGGGTCCAATTAAGATATTTGTAAACCTTAAGCACTGTCCAGAGTGATTGTTCACGAGCAACCCTGAGACATACAGGAAAATAGACAGACGTTTCATTATTGCAGTAAATTGATTATTTTTGTAAGCCATTATCGCTGGGGTTTATCTTTGAAAGGAATAGGTGAGCAGAAGGGACAGATAAATGCCGGGTTTTTGTTCAAAAGCTTTTCTTTTATAGTTCTATTTTAGCACTTAATGTGCAGAGATTTTTCTTTTTAATTCCATCCTTGGGAGCACGCCGTCCCTTTCCAGGGCTGGCCGAGCAGCTCGGCTGCAGGGAGGGGGGTGAGGACCATCTCCTGATCTGCAGCCCCTGCCCCTTTCCTGGGGGAAATCTGATTTCTCTGGGATGTGTTCATTCTCGGGGGATTGGCTTCAGCTGTTTTTCTGGGAGCAGACACCCTCTTTAGCAGCCACGTCTGGCAGACTCTCTTTATTCTTCTCCAGAGGGCCATGGACTCGGCTCATCATCTCGCCTTGCATATGGCTGGTGGAGCTCCTCAGCATGACTCCTGCGAGATCACTGAAAGCTAATTTGGCTAATTCGCCGCTGGCTGTGTATATTCTGGGTTTAAAATCTGCCTCTTCAGAGCCTGACTGGAGAGTCAGGCGGTGTTTTAAGGTACTAAAAGTATGTTGAGGCGTAAGAACTGATCGTGGAATTATTTTGCCTGTCTAAGGAGATCTCTTCTACACCATGCCCCCTCCATGAAATCGGTGGTTGATGGTGGTGTTTTCTTTTGCAATTAAAAGTGGCTTGTGCCCAGGAGAAAGCTGTGATTTCTCTGCTTTGCGTATGGGCAGGACAACACACAGGCAACCAGAGCAACGTGAAATCAAGACATGATTTCCTTACAGGTGGCTCAATTTTTCTTCCACACCAGTAGCAAGACAGAGCCTCTGTCATGCTGAGGAAAGGCCATGGGAAGGTTAAAGTAAATTCTCTGCTTTTCCAACAGTTTGGCTGGATCAGCAGTTCCCCCCGGGGCTCTTTTCTCACCTCTGGAGACCCTTTCAGCCTTTGCTCCCTGGTATTCCCCAACAATTTTTCTAAAAAACCCACAGATTAAGGGTACACTGAGCAGTTTCAGTCTCTACAGAAATGTCTGGAGAAACTGAATAATTATCAAATTTTGCCCTTCCAAGGCTAAACCATCTTGCTCAAATACCTTTTGTACACCAGTTCGGGTTCTTATACCAAAGCTCAGTCTGCCCTGGCTTAAAATACGCCTCCATCACATAAGAAATATGAATTGTGAACAGGGACCAAAATGCATGTCTCTGGCAGAGAGTGATTAATGCTAGAGATTCAGACCTTCAAATTCATAAATATTAGAGATGGAGCATACGCAAATAATTTCACCTCTCTCCCAGCCAGTACAGTGCAGATTCTTCAATTTTCCTTACCCAGGCTGGCTTTAAATGACTTGAGCAGCGTGACTCCCAGCACTTCTTCTGGGAGATTATCTTCTGAGTAATCTCCAGTATGGATTATTTCTTGATACACAGCTCAAACACTCCTTTGCTCCACTTTATCCTATAATTACTAGTTATTACCATTAGTCCATTCTAAGCAGCCTAATCACAGTAGCCCACAGCTCCTCCCAGCCCCCAGCCTCCCCATCACTGGTAAGACTGGTAGTCATTGATGGGGGGGCATGGCTTTCCTTTCTGCCTGTTTCAGGAAATACAGCAGTGAAGTAGCCCCTTCTTCCCCTGTGCCATCTGTAATCTCCAGTGAAGGGCTCGGGAGTTGTGCTGTCCCCTCCCAAGCCTACCATGGGGTCATTAGCTCCAGGCCTCCTTGTCCTTCCCATACAGGTTGTCTTCTGCTCCTTTGAATGATCTCCATGGGAGCAGATTCTTTCCTCTGCCGTTGCCTCGTTGGCAATTAATTAAGGTTCACAACAGGGACAGGAACTGGACCTATCAGGATTTCCAAGATCTAGAGGAGACTAGAACTAGATTGTGCCTACCCAGAATATTCTGCTCACACATTGTGGCTTTTTCTTTGAAATAGCTCCTTTGGTCCTGTTCCCATTCTCCTGTAGACACGGTGACGGTGCCAGATTGGGCATCCTATGGCATTACAGTAGAATTACCACGGGTCTGGTTTGATTTCCAGTCTCCAGTGTCAGAGAGACACAATTGCCCAGGGAGCAGTTTAACGCACAAAAAAAAAGCCAGGACAAGAATACAGTGACACCTTCTGCCATCCGACCTCCTGGTGAGTCAGCAACTCTCAGAGGCAAAGGTCATCTCAGACTGTTTTATTTAAGAGCCAGAAGCAGACATATATCAACAATGTCTCTCTTGTGCCTTTTCTGCTGCCAGTTTCAAAGGATAATAATATGGTTTTTTTAAAGGAAGTGCTACTTTTGTGTTACTGACGCTTTTGTTTTTTAAGTGATAACCCTCTACTCGAGGAAGCAGATTTAACTGCTAAGAGTATTAACTTATTTTTTAAGCCACTTGCTGCATGAACAGGGCAACGTTTGTTGTTTCAGATATAGGGTTTAGCTAATTTATTATTCTGCACAAGCAGGAGCAGAGTTGACCTTTATCTGCAGCAGGCGCTGAGGCTGGTGCTGCAGGAGACATGAAGATGGCTGAGCCCTTCCAAGACTCTGCTTGTGCCACAGCAGCATCTGCCTGGAGAGGGAGGCTGGCACAGCTGGAAATACCCCAGCACAGCTGGAAATACCCTGAGACAGCTGCCAGCACCCTGGCACAACTGGAAATACCCCAACATGGCCAGCATCACCCTGGCACCTTGGCTCTTGGACCTTTGCTCATGCACTTTATCTTGTCCACCCTTATTCACCCGCCTTTGCTCGTTCGTCTTTGATTGTGCACCCTTGTTCAGGCATCCTGGCTTCTGGGAACAGGTGATAGGACAGGAGGAAATGGCCTCGAGTTGCTCCAGGGAAGGTTTAGGTTGGATATTGGGAACAATTTCTTCACTGAAATGGTTGGAACAGGCTGCCCAGGGCAGTGGTGGAGTCACCATCCCTGGAGGGCTTTAAAATAAATGTAAATGTGGGACCTGGGGACATGGTTTAGCAGTTGGCTTGGCAGTGTTAGGTTAATATTTGGACTTGACGATCTTAAGGGTTTCTTGCAACCTAAATCACAGAATGTGATTTAGCTTGCAAAATGAAGGTACCTTAAGGTAAAGGTACCTTAAAGGAAAGTACCTTTAAAGGCCATTTATTTCAATCCCCCTGCCACGAGCAAGGACATCTTCACCAAGATCAGATTGCTCAGAGCCCAGTCCAACCTGACCTGGCTTGTTTCTAGGAATGGGGAGTCTACCACCTCTCTGGGCAACCTGGGACAGTGTTCCACCACCCTCAGTGGAAAAAATTTCTTCCTTATCCACCTCCTTTCAGTTTATCATCGGCCTTTATCCACCTTCATTTGGTTTAAAGCTGTTACGCCTTGTCCTTTTGCTAAAGGTCCTGGTAGAGTCTCTCCTTTCCTGGAGCCCCTTTAAGTATACTGGAAGGGGCTCTAAGGTCTCTCAGGAACCTTCTCTTCTCTAGGCTGAAGAACCACAGCTCTCTCAGTCTGTGATTCTATGGTTTTACCCCCTTGCTCGTACAGACTTGCTGGGCCCTGGTCCTGGGGCCTTCCTACATTTTGGGTCATAGTAAGCAAAGAAAAACTTTGAATTATTATTTCTATCCTCAATTTTCCAACCCTTTCCCTCTTCCCTTTTTTTCCCTCTTCCCTTTTTTTCCCTTTTCCTCTTCTGATTTCTCTGTGGGAATTGCATTGATTTCAGTTTTTGTGGCTTTTTTTAGCTTTATTGCTTATGAAAACAAGTCACACACGATCAAGCTGCCAGTGCCTGCCAGTGTGTCACAATCCCCCTCCACCACCCACCTGATATTTTTTGACCCCTAGCTAATTTAAGCTAGACTTGACAGCAGAGTAGACATTTTGGAGATAATTAAGCACATGCGCGTTTGTGAAAATAAATAGATGGGTATAAAAAGAGAAACCCTGCTGACCTTCTTCCTAATGAGACTGTGAAGAATCAGCCCTTGAATTTAGGGGGACCCATAGCCATAACCACTGTGATGGAGGCAAAGAGGTACTTTGTGGGAGCTCATGGTCTTGGGCACTCTCGGTCAGCATGAAAGCTGCAGCCAGGCTTCTTATTTATTACATTGCCAGTGAAATTATTTGTTTTAACGGATGGTTTCATCCCTCCTCTCTCCTTCTCTGTTTCCCTGTAACAAGAGCATTAATAAATACAGTAAACCATAATAATATATTGGCTGGCTTATGGTGTGACAGATACTGGTTGTGCTGCAAAATACCACAGGAGTTGATGAGTCAGGGTGTTTTAAGGTATCTTTCTATCTGGGGTACGATACAGCCTATCTTATCAGCCTCCCTGCAGACCTCACAGTCTATGGGCCTTATCTTGGCAGTCTGCAGGTTTTGCAGTACTGTTATCTCCGTATTTCAGAAAGAAAACTGAGTTAAAGAGAGGGTGAATTACTTGCTCACAGTTGCACAGGACCTTTTTGGCATGCATTTTTTTTTCCCTTTTTTTTTCCTCCCAAAGATTCATGTCCTATGCCATTCACTCTCCTTTTTCTCAAGTATCTCCAGAACCTATGTGTGACTAGGAGAAGCAGGGTGCATTTTTTCCTGTTTTCTTCTTTATGGGATTCATAGTTTGCTCTGAGTGTAAAAATTTCTGAATTTCTCCTGCCTCTTGGTCCGAGACACTGTTTCTTGCAGCCAGCAGGTTCCCAGGGCTGGCACCTTCCTGCAGAGTGGGCTTCGTGGGAGGCAAGTCTTCATGAGCCCCCATTTGCACTTCTTCATCTCTGCCCCCCTTCCTCTCTTGGGTCCACCTCATGGACACAATAAATTTGTCTGTTTATTCCTCCCATGATGAGCTGAGTGAAGGAGTTTCTTAAAACAAAAGACTGTTGTGGATGTCTGGGGAACGGCTCCTCAATTTATTTGTATTCCATCCCTGTCTCAAGTGCAGGGTTGGGTCAGATCCACACATGAAGCTGACTTTGATGCCTCCTCTCTCATTATTTTGTCTCTCTTCCATCATGCCTTGCCTTCACAGGCAGCACTTGCACAGGACCACTCGCTGTGCCGATGGCGAGTCTTGCTCCTAGCTCAGTGCCTGAGATGAGAAGTTACAGCCCTTGTTTCAGCCAGAAAATTGGGTGGTGATCTGAGGGCTGGAGGACAGGCTGAGAGAGTTAGGGGGGTTCAGCCTGGAGAAGAGAAGGCTCCAGGGAGGGAACTTAGAGCCCTTTCTAGTCCCTCAAGGGACCCCAGGAGAGATGGGGAGGGACTTCGGATCAGGGAGGGGAGCCATGGGACAAGGGGAAGGGTTTGACACTGAAAGAGGGGAGTTTGAGATGATATCTGGGGAAGAACTTGTTTGGTGTAGTGAGAGCCTGGCCCAGGTTGTCCAGAGAAGCTGTGTTTGCCCCATCCCTGGAGGGGTTCAAGGCCAGGTTGGAGGGGACTTGGAGCAACCTGGTCTGGTGGGAGGTGTCCCTGCCATACTCTTTAAGGTCCCTTCCAACCCAAACCATTCTATGATTTCTGGGGCTAAGACAGTGTGAGTTTCTAGTCCAGACCTGTTGTTCTGATGGCAGTTGGAAAAGGACAGTCTGGAAGAGGCTGCCAGCACATGTCCAGAAACAGATCTACACAAACATCCACCAAAGGGAAAGCTCATGTCCTGACCCCATCTGGACCATGGGGTTACAAGCGAAAGTGTAGATAGTGCTGTAGGATGGTCCCCAGCAGGTAGCAGATCTTCTCCCTCTTGACAGCAGGTATTGTGTTTGAGGGCTGTGACCCCACGGGCTTGGCCTCATGGTTCTCACAGTCAGTGAGTCCCTGAGACAGGAGAAGGTTGTGCTTTCCCTGGGCAGCTGGAGGGGCAGGGAGGGAGAGAAGAGCTACAGGGGAGCCTGTAGCATCTGTTCCAACTGAGACATGCTCTGGTCAAGGCACGTGCACAGCAGGGAGCAGATCCCCTGCCCAGGGCAGAAGGGACTAAATAAATATTATTTTAACTAAACTGAGAAGCCACCAGCCAGATGAGCTCGAGGAAATGTTGGGAATAAGGCTGTTTTCTGCAGGCAGGCAGAAAGCCTTTCTCTTTAAACTGCATTTTCCTTCTTGAAATGGTAGTTTTTTCCCCCAGTCTATGAAAGTCTGTGCTTTCATAGAGCATTGCTTTAAGAAGCGGACATTTGGTATGTATTTGATGTTCTCACTTTCAGAAGAGAAGGTGGAGGAGTCCCACCACAAGCACCCGACTGATGTGGGTCCAACACAAATACCATGTAGTTCACAGCAAAAGTGTGGGATGTAGAAATGAGCGAGGGGGACAGGCACATGGTGGTGGAGAAGTGCAGTCAGAAAAGCTCAGAGAGCCACCGAGCAGCACTCACCTGCTCTTTTTATCTCATCCCTTGCCACCTTCAGCTCCCTTTTTCCTCTGTATGTTGTCTCTGAGCTCTGACATGACTGTTGCCCTGGCTTTGTACCACCCTCCCTTCACTGGGAGGATGCCCATCTTGTGTCCTGCAGCCCTTCCTCACCAGGAGCTTCTGGGCATGTGCATGAGGTGGTTCTGCTCTGGGCTCCCTCCAAGTGATGCAGGTCTCCTGGGCACTGGCCTGTGCTCAGGACCTGCTATGGCACACGGAGGCATAAGCGAAAAACAAGAATGTTTTATTAATGTTGGGAATGTTTTATTAAACAATCTTGATCTTTTTTTTTCCCTTCTGTTTTTTGAAGTATAAAATAACTTTTACTTTCCTGTGGAAAAAGCTATATCCACTTTTGCATGTCCCACCAGATTCTAAAGGAGTATTGAAAGCCTTCAAAACAGCTGAAACTTGCATTTTGCTACCTATGAAAGCCCTTGACTTAAACTCTGATTCTGAGCAGGCTTCTCAGGTCCACAGACACGGGGTAGATCCCGGGGGAGAACTGGAACTGCTTCTCACTGCTACAAGTCTGTTGTTTCTGACTCTGGGGACCTGAAAATAGCCTTTGATTATTTTTTCCTGCGGACAGAAGTTATGGTACAGGCTGTATTTTGTCAATCCTGGCATTCAAGGGAAGTAGTTGAAGGTGGGAGAGCGTGGAGAGATAATGCTCCTTGGAGGGACCGTTGTAAATCAGAAAGCATCTCTCTACCTGATTCAGAAGAGAAGGCCCATAAGGGCAGACGAGTTTGCTAAAGGCACAAAAGGAAAGAGAGGGTGGGGAGTTTTTAAATTGTGCTTTTCCATATATTTGCCCACCACATGGCAGCCCCTGCCCACCCCCTAAGGAAGGGCCTGGGGTGTGGAAGGCACCATGTGTGATCTGGAGATCACAGGCCAGCTTCAGAGATGTTTGTGTTGCACAAGGAGAGGAGAAGAGAATGGACCAATGGTGGAACCTCACTTGGATGCCCATCATGGAGACACCAATGCCTTTGCCAGGGATGCCATGGCATTTCTGTTCTGATCAAGCATCTTGCATAGCTCTTCCATGGCAAATGGGCTCTTCTCCTCGCTGACAAGGGCTGGTGATTCAGAGCAGTGGCTGGTAATTCGGAGGGGCACTGGGGGCAATTAGAAAGTTTCATTCTTGCAAAACTGAGGAGAGGAGGAAAGATGGGTCCTTGGACATTGCCAGCTCACCCTGCGGAACTGGAGGGTATCCCTGCTCCGTGGGGCTGTCTCACTCCTGCTGGGAAGAGTTGTTCACGTATAGGCTCCAGATCTGTTAATGCAAATCTCTATGGAAAGCATACCTTTTTAATAAATCTCCCGTAAGAGAAAGGCACCAACTACATTTCATTTTCAAGTTTTGAGTTCCCAGCTGATTTATGAATTGGCACGATTCTTCCTCATCGCGCAGCCGTTACGAGCTGGGTAAAATCAGCAGTTGGTCTGGTATAAAAAAAAAAAAAAAGTGGGTTTTGGTGCCAAATACTCATAAAAAGGAAAGCCGTAATTTGCAGTGATAAAGTACTGGCTGCTACTTTGGTCTGAATGTGCTGGCAAATGCCTTGGAAGGGCACATTGGCGTGTCAGAGATGCACAGGGAGGCAAATACATGTCGAAGGTGGGGCTGTTAAATCTCCTATAAACCACTTCAAGCAGCTGAGCACCTTGTCTCATAAATATAAGAGCATTGCAGTCTTCCACAATATAGTGATAGGACGAGAGGGAATGGTTTAAACTGAAAGAGAGGAGATTTAGATGAGATATTAGGAAGAACTTTTTGACTGTGAGGGTGGTGAGAGCCTGGCCCGGGTTGCCCAGAGAAGCTGTGGCTGCCCAATCCCTGGAGGGGTTCAAGGCCAGGTTGGAGGGGGCTTGGAGCAACCTGGTCTGGTGGGAGGTGGAACTTTATGATATTTGAAGTCCCTTCCAACCCAAACCATTCTGTGATTCTATGTGGGCACTATGCAGTGCTATGTATCATTTAATTTTTCATATATAATTATGACTGTACAAGCAAAAAAGCCACCTTTCCACTCTCTATAATGCTAATTGTTGAACCATCTCTTTTTCTCCTTTGAAGTCCCACCCAATTTGACTGTTCCTCAAGAAAAGTCTCCCCTGGTGACCCGGGAAGGGGACACCATCGAGCTGCAGTGCCAGGTGACGGGGAAGCCCAAGCCCATCATCCTCTGGTCCCGGGCAGACAAGGAGGTGGTGATGCCTGACGGGGCCATGCAGACGGAGAGCTACGATGGGATCCTGAGGATAGTGAATGTCTCCAGGGAAATGACTGGAACCTACAGGTGCCAGACCAGCCAGTACAACGGGTTTAATGTGAAACCCAGAGAAGCTTTGGTACAGCTCATCGTACAGTGTAAGTAGACCCTTATTTTCTTCCTATGCTGGGAAAAGGAAGTTGGATTTGCTGTGAAAGAGTTTTGCTGAGAAAAAGTTGATTTATTTCTCCCCTAAATACAGAGCAGCAAGAGTGTTTTGATCGTTATGTTTTTGATGCTGTGTTGTTTAGTTCTGAAGTTCCCCCGAATCCATGATCTTGATGTTAATAGAGAAGTAAAAATGACACAGGCATCCCATTTATATTTAAAAAAAACAAAAACCCAAACATGAAGCAATCGTTATTTTCCCAATGCCTGGCTTTGAATTTCTCGATACAGGAACAAGCACTTGAAATAGATGGACATGTTTTTATAAATGCTGCTCTGATACTGACCTCGTTTGTTGATACTGTCTAAAAGAAGGAGGAAAAAAAAAAGAGAGAAAATGCTGTTCCATCTTAGATGTGCGGATGTGCCCATGCAGATGTGCACATGCAGATGTGTGGAGTCTGCTCTGACTCCGTGAACGGTCAGCACCAGGAAAAGGAAGGAACACATAACAAGAAATCAATTATTTTGGAAGTGCTCAGGGTTTGTTATTGCAAAATGAAAAATCCAGCTTGATATGTGTTTCATGGAAAATAATGAGCCATTCTTTGTTGCTGTCTGTCTGATAAAGATGTTCACTAAACGATTTTCATGTGTCTGTTGTATTGTTAATACTTATTTTCCCTTTTTTTTTGTGAAGTGACTTGTGCAGCCCTCATTTATTTTGGTTTCAGATGCCCAAATATTATGGCATATTTGCTTTTTAGCAGTGTTCTGTGCTCAGCACAACTGACCTCTTTTGGGGCCTCCAGGGACAAGATGCTGTGATATACATAGTTATTATTAATAATCAACTGATTTGTTTTTTCCAAGGTCTGTTGTATAACAAATTATTTATGCACTTGATTACATGTTGTGGTATCTGCAGCACTCTCATCAGAGCTATTGCTGGTGTGCTGGCACAGCTTTTTATCCAAGTGCACTGCTGACCCAGCCAACAATCACATGGTCTAATGACACCAAGGGCCTCCTGAGAGTTTAGCCTTTAGGGAAGTTGGAATCTTTCCTGGGCTTCCCCTGGTTGTGGGTTCATCTGTGTTAGGGACTGGCTACATCCCACCTGATGTAGCTAAACTGGGGGAGCAAAAGTGTCTTTGGCTCCATCTCTAGAGGTTGCAAAAAATGGCTTGGACCTTAGATCATTCCCATGGAGAGGTCTGTCTTTCCACTACGAAAGGATCACGGGGGGATTGGTCTCCTACTGATGGCAGTTTTAAAGCACGTGGATTGTTGTAGGGAAACCTGGCTCCTGTATGGATGGGCTGGACCAGCCTGCAGGAACTGCTATGATTCCCAGCTGTGGTAGCATGAGGAGCCCTTGCTGGCACAGGAATTTTCACTGATGTCGTTCTTACTCAGGCTGTGGTTATTCCAATGATGATGTCTGTGGTTATCATGACTGGGACTATTGATGACACACAGCTTCCCTTTCAGATCTCCTTAAGAGAGATCTGATCTGATCTGATCCCCTTAATCAGATCTCCTTTCAGAATCCTTTCGGATTAAGCCTTCATCATTTTAGGTGTTTAATTTTAGCTGCAAGGAAAAAGTGGTTTACAGAAGGTAAACATCATGAAAAGGTGGAAGATGAAAGATATGGAAGGGTCAGAATATGGATGGTGTCCCAACTCTGTCCTGTAATGGGACTTGCCACCACAGCACAGGTCATGGGCTGATAGAGCTGGTGGAACCGTGTCCTAGGACCTTGCAGCATGAACGATGTGGGAGAGGAGGGGTTGGTGCTGTGAGAAACACAGAGACCACCAATGCAAAACCATTGCAGGGCTTTTTGGTTGCTGCGGATCATCAGGGGTATGCACAGAGGAGGGATGTGTTATGTTTTGGCTACCACAGCTTTGCCAGGATGTGCCTTTGCTATCCATTGCAAACATTAAAAACACAAGGAAAGATTTCTCAGCACAGTTGTAAATTAAAGGAAACCAACATTCTGAAAACTTGTTGTGATATTCTTCAGGCTGTTTCTCCAGGGACACGGGGTTGGGACTGCTCAGGAGGATGTCATAGAAATCATTGACTAAGACTAGTTCCTCAGAGAGCAGCAGTGATGGGTGAAAAACATGATAACATGTAAGATTTTTTAATGGCGTGGTCGAGATTGGCAGTTGTGGTGTGGTAGGCCTTGATGAGCTTGAACAGCAGAGAGGAAACCTGAATAATAAACTCAGTAAGAGCTGATCCGCAGAGTCCCCTGTGAATTTGTGAGCAAGAACTGCTATGGAAACAGTGGAGCAATGGTCCTCATGAATGAGGAGAGGGGAAAGTGGCTTCTTTCCCCTTTTCTGTCACTGATCTGCTGTGAGAACTAGAAAATATTTTGTTTTCTGGCCTTCAGCTTAACCATTTAGTTTATATTCTCTTCTTTTTTTTCAGTGTACATTATCTCTTCCATCCATCTTTTCCATGGGGTCCATGCAGATCCCAGCATGGTTATTTTAACAACCTGGTTTGGGTTGGTGGAAATGATCTGTGGATGATAGAGATGTGGGTGATGGAGGCTTCTCCATGCAATTCAGTTCATGTACAAATATGCATGTGGAGGGTGTTCCTGGTGAAGCAAGACCTTCAGTGGGAAGGCTCTGGAGGTAAATCCACTCCAGCAGTTGCAACCAGAAAAACCACAAAGTAATGGCTGAGCCAAGCTGGACGTCACATCCCCAGTGCCCAGACTTTCTCGTCTCAATCCTTGGGAGCATTATCAGCCCAGAAAGAGCTCTGTTTTGAGTGTTTTTCAAGTAATAAAAGTAATTTTAAGCTTTGCTTGCTTTCCTCAGAAGCTCAGTTCACTGGGGGATACTGGAAGAACAAGCATTCAGAAGCACTCTTGACGTGGGTCTCTATAAAAGCTGTGTTGTATGCCACGTTTTGCCCTGGAAGACTTTATTTCTGGTCTTTCGCAGTCATAGAAATTCTTCTTTTATCCATCGAGGTCTGCATCATTTATCTTGGTCTCTATTTCAAAGCTTTTAAGTGGCTGCTGTTATTTCATGTGTTTGATGAGAATCATGTGCTTCACGTTAGAGGAAGGGGAAATGAGTCTGGGTCTTGGGGAATGTTTCCCAGGTTGTGGATGAGGACTTCCCATCAGCTGCACCACTTCAGGTCCTCACCCCAGTGGGGTGAGTCCCACTGACTTGCAAAGGCTGATGGATTCATCGCTATTATTTTACAGTGGTGGAAAAAAAGCTCTGTTTTTCTGTATTTTTAGTGCTGCGTTAGATGTAGCTTTCACGTATCCTGAAAGAGATGAGAGACATAACTTGAAAATGGTTATAATAAGCAGGAGGATAACAGGTATTTACAGGTGATTTTTCTTTAATCTGTTCTTGTTTAGATTTCTGCTCATTTTATTCAGATCCTGACAAGTGCCAATTTGGAGACGGATGGACAAAGCAGAAATTATGCAGTGCCTTGATTGGTTTTCTTGTGGGAGAAAAGTGCGTGTGTTCATATCGACTTCAGCATCATTTCTGTAACTAGCACAGCACTTACTCAATCGTCATAAAAATCAGTTCTTTTTGGTAATTTTGTAATATTTATTTTAGATGCTTCTGTCAGTTATAAACACAGTGGAATGTATTTAATGACACACTTTTATTTCTGTAATAACTCATTGATTTTCCTTTGTGTATGGTGTGTGGGTGTGTGAGTGGATATATATGTGGAAGTTGGTAGCTGGGGACATTCCCATTCCTTGGGGTGTCAGAAGAGCTTCTGGGAGTTGGGAGTAGAGCTTTCTGTCTCACCAAATCGTTTTATTACTGTATTTTGTTCCACAGGGCAAATCTTTTGGTGGAACTATAGCTCTAGGTCATATACTTTGGTTCAAACTAAAGAAAAATTAAGGATAAATTCAAAGACAGAGACTTTTTTTTTTTAGATTTGATCCACTCTCAGTATACCTGACCAATTTTAACAGAGTGTTTCTCTTCCTCTCCTCTTTTTTTTTGCCCTGCCATCCCTTTAATCCCATGCACAGTGATGTTAGGATCCCAGACTGGGAGTTCTCTGGGGAAATGACTGGTTTATGTGCTTTGTCACAGCATGGCCTCAAGTTGTGGTTTAAGACTTTTGCTTTTTCATGTTTACCATCGAACTCTAAAAATTCTCATGGGAAAATACAAAGACACCATGGGAAACCAAAAGTAAAGGAAGACGCGTCTCTCTTAGCCCAGGTCTGTTGGAAAAGATGTGGTCGGTGTGATTTTCAGGGCACTTTGAGTCATAGGATCCTTGCATGGATGATATGATTATGAAACGGTTAGTAAACTGTAAATTACAGCAAAATACTTGTTTTCAGGACTAATTAGTAGGCCTCGGAGAGCAATTGAACTGAAAATTTTAACCCCCTGCATGTTGGGTACCTGTGCTCCCTGCGTGGCTGTGGAGAGCGAAGCATCTGCAGGAAGGACCAGAGTCTGTCCGAGGGAAGGTGTCTGGGATGTTTTTATTTTGTTCCAGTTCCCCATCTGTAAAATAGAGATAACAGTTCCTACCCTAGAGGTTTTTGGAGGCGAAATTCTGAGTATGCTGTAGTAATGAAAGACACGCAATATCTGATTTGATCAATAATCCTTTGCTTATTGCTATTATTATCCTTCACTGTTTTCTCTCAGGTGTGTTGGTACTCATCACAAGCTCTGGGCTTTACTGGTTTGATCTTTATTTGGCAGATTTTGTGAGCCCTGCTGGCTTTTCTTGGAGAGATTAGTTCGGATCATGGAAGTAAAGCACCAGCAGCAAGAAGAGCTGAATACCTTGGGTGGGATATGGTCACTGTTGTTACTGTAGTGTCCACCTCCCATCAGAGATTGGAGAAGACCTCTGGGGGGAAGGAGGAGAGTAAAAGACCACCCTGTAAAGTGCTTGTGTTCATTTCTTACTCTTCTTTGCTTTCCCCCCAGAATGAAAGGTTGAAGCTAGTCATGATGCTCAGGAAAGACCTGAGGGAGATAGAATCATACAATGGTTAGTGTCACCACCCTCACAGCAAACAATTTCTTCTTCCTATCTCACCCAAATCTCCCCTCTTTCAGTTTAAAACCATTCCCCCTTGTACTGTGGCTCTCCTCCCTCATAAAGAGTACCTCCCCATCTCTTCTGTATGCCCCCTTCAAGTACTGGAAGGCCATTTGAAGGTCTCCTCGAAACCTTCTTTTCTCTGGGCTGAACAATCCCAACTCTCTCAACCTGTCTTCGTAGGAGAGGTGCTCCAGCTCTCTGAACATTTTCATGGCCCTCCACTGGTGGTGAGACACTGGAACATGTTGCCCAGAGAAGCTGTGGCTGCCCCATCCCTGGAGGGGTTCAAGGCCAGGTTGGAGGGGGCTTGGAACAACCTGGTCTGGTGGAAGGTGTCCCTGCCCAGGGCAGGGGGGTGGAATTGGATGATCTTTAAGGTCCCTTCCAACTCTGGTTTATGATTCTATGATCAGCAGATCCTGCTCTGTGAAGTTCTAGACACACGCTCCTGAAGGTGGCTTGTCCCCGTTCAGTTTGAGGAGAAGGGCATGAAGAAAAGCAAGCAGAAAGTGGGAATTATATGTAGGGACAATGCTCAGGGCCCTGCACCCACTCGTGGTACTGGCCATTCTCTTGTGGGAAAAGTTTGATAAATAAAAGTTCAAATAAATAAATAAATGTATGCCTGCTGTTGGCAGACAGGATGCAATCCAGTAATAATTTAAATGCGCCGCTTTTACTGCAGGAAGAGAATGCTCAGGAAATAAAAATGCCATCAGGTACAATATAATCAACTGTTTACATCGTGTACCTTATCAAGCGATGATAGGAGGAAGGACAGAATCATTTTTCACAGTGGACATTGCTGCCTGTTGGGCTTGTGTTTTATATGCTCTTGTTTTACTTTGGTGCTATATAAAATATTGTTTATAATATAAACTGTTTTCCAAATGCATTGGTCTCCAAGTACTTGTAAAGCCTCTTAAAACACCGGCGATATTTCAGGGTCGCCCGGTTGGCAGAGCAGGCGGCCACATTGTGATACCCTGAAATCTCCTTTCAGTTTATGTATGTCAGTCCCACTCGGTGATAAATTCTAAACAAGTAATGAAATCACGCTGAAGGGGAACATTCTTCGGGGATTATATTTGAAATGGAACAAACCTAATTAGTTAGAAATACGAGGCTGAATTGCCATCTCAGGTGCATCATTGCAAATCTGGACGGTGTCGGTGGGGCATAAATTAGCTGTTTGGGTTTCACATCAGCAGGAGAGAGTTTAGAATTGGGTCCAGTTTGATTGTACAGATGTTATTTGCAGCTGAGGATGGAATAAAAACCATCTTTTATGCTTTAGGCAGGCAATTTGGCAGTGCAGAAAAATTGCCATATCTATTCTGTGACTGTCTAAATATGTGCCTGATGAAATATTTATATGTAAATATTATATATTATATTAATAATGAAATAAAAGGTGTTTGCAAAAGAAAGGAATGAAGTATTCTCCAACTAAAACAGAACTAGAATTAATGAGCTTAAAACTCATGGCGATTTAGGAAAGTAATTATGAGAAATTTTTGAACAGGTAGAGTGGCTAATCCCTGTGGTAATTCGTTGGGAGAATTACAGACTCTTAAGTCCGTGGATGGGGTTTATTTGAAGCTGGGAGTGGGGATGGATGGGAAGGTGGACAGGGACCAGGGTCACTACTCTACTCTGGAGATGGTCACAGTGAGTTTCAGCTCCAGAGAAAAGCACCTTGTAATTCCCAGGGGCACGATGGCAGCTCGTTACCTGGGGACATTTTTGCACTCCAAGTTCTTCATTCCTGTTACTGGGCAGAGCCAGGAGCATTAATGGTATTGTTTGGTGTGTGGGGATGAGGAGGACGAGTGAAACTTTCTAGATTTTCAATTCTGCTTATAAATTTTGCCTATGAAAATGTATTGAAAGGGGGATAGTCAAGGCATCTCCGTCGCTGAGAGGAATAATTGAATGGGGAAAATGTCATGATTTTTAAATAAGCACTGAAATGTATTTTTAAGCAGGTTGAAATGATAAAGTAAATCATACTAAAAAAAAGTATTTACATTTTACATTCATATTCTTTACATCACAGTTATATTTTTTTTCCCTTATGATTAAAGATTTGAGTGGAAGAAGCTGATTAGTATTCAGGACAAGCATTATAATAATCCAATACATTCCCAGACTGTTTGGTTTATTACTTTCTGAACAACTTCCTTCTCTTCGTTCGATTCGGCTTTGATATAGGCAGGTTGTGGTGGGCGAAAAGGCAGGCTAAAAGAGAGCTCAATCTGGGCCTTGATACTTTTGTACTTCTGGTCCACTTTTCATGTCTTTTTGGAGTGTGGGAATTAATAAAGGACCTTAACAACTTTCTAACATCAAAATACATGTTGCTCCCATTTGCCTTTAATATTTTGGCTTGCTCTCTGAAGTTCTTTCTCCATCGTGTGTGTGTGTGTGGAGGAATCCCCCATCCCTGGGTTCCAGCTTTTTCCCAGGTTTGCTGTCATATGGCAGAAAGAAATAACACCTGTCTGAGCCTAAAGATTGTTCCTTCCCTATGGTGAATATATATTTAGGTAGTCCAGATTCTATTCCTACTGTCCTGGTGTTTAACCCAAGCATAGAGATTCCCATTTCTTTAGTTCTTCAACTAGGAATTTTCCAGAAAACTCCCTTGGTGCTTTTATCTAAAGCCATGGTCAAAATCTCTTCTATAAAATCTTTGTTGAAAGAGGATCGAGAACAATTTCAGCATAGTGCATAAGCAATTATGGCTTTGTAAGTAATTTATCTGAATGTGGCAAGGGAGGAAAAATATATGGAAATAATTGATGGCTTGATCAGCAAAGCAAAATGCTAGAAGCTTTTTGACATTTAGCAAGGTCAAAGGCAATGTGTGTCTAGTGACCTGGAGAGGTAATGAATATGCAAAGACTGGCAACATGGAAAATTGTAAATGAGAATGAGATCATTTGAATTTTTTCTTATTTAATATTAAAACTATAGCTGCTGAGAGAACCTCCTGAGATGTATCTTTTTCTTGTTAGAAATTCCAAAAGACAGCATTGCGGTGAGTACCCCAGAACCTGAAGCACAAACACAGATGTTATTGGAAAAGAATTATTCATAGAGGTTTCTTTTTGACTATTGGTCATGTAGAAGATAGTCTTACACTATGGAGCAGTTCACAGCAGTGTCTGAGGACAAGATGAAGGACAGTCTTCTTGACAAAAAGCTTTTTCTTTTTTTAAAAAGTGAGAATGAAAGAAGGAACTGGAGCAAGTGTAAATGTTGCATATTTATATTTAAAATATGAAAAATCAGAACAGGGAGTCTTTGAATGCTCTACTTCTCCTGGAGATGGCATCCAAGTAGTCAAACTGATCAACTTGGGAGAATGGCATTGTTTGATCCATCAGTATTTCTTTCAGGTTCGTTCACAGAAACATGCTCTCTCTTAATCATGGTGGCTTTTTGCTGACTCTGGTACATCGGTACCTCCAGTGGGTTCAGGTTTGCTCTGTGAATCCAGGCTGTGCCCTTGAAACTCAAGAGAGGGAGCATCAGCATGAAGCAAACAGCATCTCTGCTCCATTAAAAACCTTCAGTGCACATAAATGCTGGTTTGAAATGTGGTGGAGTTTTGGTTTATTTCACGCTGATGCAAGGACAAGATTGTCCCCCACACAGAGCACACATGGGTTCTCTGATCCCAAATGCCACCGATATGGACAGGAATCCTCCAGTATCCATGTAATCCTCTGGAAGTTGGGAAAGTTTTGTACTTGAGTCTCTCCCTTCTTGTACATCGAGTGAGACCAGCACCTTTTTGTGATGTTTCACCCTGCTTCTTCCCAACATGGGTTTGAGGATTGGATAAACAGTCGTTGGATGGTGCCTTTTCCAATAGTTTTATGACTAATGCAGGTGCGTGGAAAGGCTGTGGAAATTCATGGGAAATAGGATGGAGCCAGCACCAGAAGAGCTACTGTTAAATACATTCCTTGGCCTCCATGCAGATTTGGTATTCCTGAAGGTCTGGGACACCCAGGGACATCCACCTGCTGCCTGAATCACACACACGGCTGTTTCGAGGTGAGGGTGAGGAGCTTTCAGGGTGAGAGCGATGCTCCCTCCCACTTCATGGCAGTGTGGAAGTGCTGCAGAGCTGCCACAGCTCTCGCTCCTCTCATTTGTGAGATGCTGAATTCATGCTTTCTAGGAGGATAGACTGATATTGGAACTTTCTTCCTAATTCTGTAGCAGTGAGGGGAGGGGAGCTACTGGGTAGATAGGGCATGGTTGGGTCCTGCCCATCTGGTTCCCACCTGGGCAAGGCAAGTGTTAGTCCCTTGACTTGCAAAAGGACAATTGGTTCCTCCTGACGGTGCTGTTTTTGCAGGTGGACCCTGTTGGAGACAACACAAGGGGAAGAGAAGCCAGTAACACCCAGGTTTGTTAGTGTGTCAGTTTGCACAGCTGGAAGGAACCAAAAGAACCTGGTTGTTCCTTGGAAAGGCTTTCATGAGCTTTGGAGAGTGAAAGGGAATGACAGCAGGGACAGTGGAGCTTTATTTCTTACATATAGTATTTTGAAGAGCAGAGGTTTTCTTCTGGCTTTCTGTTGTGCATTAGGCCATGTCCTAGTTAAAAAAATATGTTGTGATGTGATAAAAGAGTGACCAGCTTCATACTTAAGAACTAGTTAAGGGACAGGAATAAAAGGGCAGTGAGTTACAACCAAAAAGTTTAGATGGAAATTCATGAGACTCTTTATTAGACCTTGTGGCCTTTCGTGGAATCCCTGGAAATAGTCACAGCAGAACGAGAAAGAATGTTTCAGTTAGGAAAGAATCCAAAAATATGAGTTATATTGGAAAAAAGATATCACAAATGTCAGCAAACAGCTTTATCCTGTCTTTGGCATTTTAAGTAGTTTACCTCCCCTTGTGTCCTCTCCTGCATTCTTAGTAATTGAGGCTGCTCTCCAGCAGCGTTCTTATTGTGGCTGTAAGAAGTTCGCATAAAGTTCAGACACAAACGTGTGCCTTTGCCAAAGCAAATTTGTGACAAAGTCAACCAACCAACCAACCAACTCGTGGAAAGGTGAACTGGAGTAATTATGTTGTCCATTCAGCTAAGTTTTTTGCTATGGGCCATTTTAACTGAAGATGGTAGGTAAATATATTTCCTTTTGCTTTGTCCCATCTTACTTAGGGGAATTATTCCCATAATGAAAGAATTATGTGTTTCAACTGAAACTGTGATTGTGAAGCGAAGCATTGAAAGTTTAAGGTTATTTGGATTGACATAGGCACGCAACTAATTTTGCCCTTGAATACTTCTCTGTTATATCATCTATTTGTTTACATGATTATTTATTTTGCTTTATAAATCACTGTCTTCCTGTCTAGCTTTCAAATGTTTTACTGTCTGACTATAAGTGTCTCATAAAATGAAGCCTTTTAAGGCTGTATACCTATTTAGAGAAAGATGGCCACTTTCTCTGCACTCCCTCAGGGCGTATTTTATTTTTATTTTTCTATTCAGACATGTTGTCCACTGCTGTTAATATGAAGTTTTGCAAAACATTTTACCTGTGGAGAAAAAGATGGTGTCAGCAGGCACCAGCATTCCTTTCCCTCAGCAGCAGGAATGAAACTAGGCCTCGATTGTGCTGATACATAAATCAGGTTTTTCTAATGGAGCTGGCCCAGAGGACACTGGACTCATTGCAGCAAACCCTGAGATGATGTGAAAGCTGGGAGAATCTTTCTTGCTGTGGGGCAATGATGCTTTTTTGGAGAGCCTCCTTCTCTGGGTGGTTCCCATCAGACTGTGTTGGCCATATTGCCAACATGTGTTCTTCTTCTCCCAGCAAAGAAAATGCTTTCTGAGTTAAATCACTGAAGATGATAGGAGTTTTGGCACTGGCATTAGTGGATGAAGGGTTTCAAAGAGCACAGGACAAGTAGGTTGTGCATATTTTGTGTCAACGGCTTGGTAGGGTGTGGAATTTACCCTTCTGTTCCTTCCACGTGGCCTTGTTGTCCAGCCCCACCATCTTTCTGGGGAGCATCACTCTGTTTGGTGTAAAGAGATTTAAATCATGCCTGTTGTTATCAAGCCATGCTCCAACCTCAGTTTCTTGCTGTGGGGACCACTGTCATCTAGCATGGAAGGTCTTTGCAGGCTGGTGGCAGTGTTAGTAAGCTCTGAAAGTGGCTTTCTTGAGGAGAGTTTATGATAGAAAATTCCTAGTAACAGGATTTCTCACGCTTTCCTTCTTATATTCAGAAGCTTTCCACATAATAAAAGGGAAATTTCATACCTTTCACTTATTACTGAGTCGGTAAATAAAAATTCTGGAAAGTAAATAAAGAAGAGGCATATCCTTCTTCTCTTTTTTTTTTTTTTAAGAGGAATTGTTATTTCTGTTTAGTCCAGACCCTTGAAAAGATATTAAACCATTTGCAGTTGATATATATTTCTCACTTTTCCAGGCTCCTTTGTAGTTACTCTGTCCATTAATACACATTCTTATCAATAAAGCCATTTTTATCCCTGTTTTAATCGACTGTTTCCCTCCAGGTGTAGCAGCTTGTTCAGATTTATTTTATCACTCGTATTTATTATTGGCATAGTTTCCCCTTTTTGCTCCATTTGTAACAAGTAATAGACTGTATCTCTCCTCATTTTCCTGTTTGTGACAGGACTGGCTGGCACACGGAGGGGCAGGGGCACAGTGGTGCCTGCCCTTCATTAGATTGAAATGAGAAGGATGATTATTTTATTCTCCTGGAGGTGCTGGTTTGCGCTGGAAAGGCCAACAGATGCAGTTTCTTCTGCAGCTTCTTTTGGAAGGGTAATTACAATGTGTTTAGGCTGAAAAGGTAAAACCATGTGAAGTATTTTCATTGGTGAAGCAGCCTCGTGTTTATTGAGTGATCGCATTAGATGTGTTTTCCCTGTGTTGTCTTTGGTACCCTCAGTACACAACATTGTACTGTGAGGGCTATGGAGGGAAGACATCTCCACACATCTCCTCCATTTATTTCTTTAGTGGTATGACAACACAGACTGTTGGCTTTTAATATCTTTTCCAAGTCGAGCTCTGTAACTCCCAACCCAGAAAACCAAACGACTTGCTCTGTTGGAGACAGATGAAATTGAGGAGGAACTTCTTTCCTGTGAGGGTGTCAGAACCCTGGAACAGGCTGCCCAGAGAGGTGGTGGAGTCTCCTTCTTTGGAGGCATTCAAAACCCAGCTGGACATGTTCCTGTGCCACCTAATCTGCGTGACTCTGCTCTGGCAGGGGGTTGGACTAGATGGTCTTCAGAGGTCCCTTCCAACCTCATATCATTCAGTTATTCTGTGAGGTTCTTCTCAAAGTGTGCATACACAGGGCTTTCTGAAATTACCAGTGTCATGGCTGTGGTGAACTACTGGAAGGTGCCCTAAGCCAGCCCTAACTAGGCTTCTGAAAGGCATCCATCAAGGCTATTAATGTTGTTCATCCTCTGCACATCCTCTGTCCTTCCCTGCTCTACAGCACTTTTCCATTCAGACCTCTGTTTGTACAGTTCAAGCCTTTACTCTTCTTCCAACCCTCAGCGGGGATGGAGAGCAGTTTATCCTCTTTTGGTTGTTCCATACATAGTTAGACTTTTGTCCTGTCAACCTTCAAGTTTCTCTGGATGTGATTGCTATTGCTATTTTCATCCATACTCTCCAAGGTTCACCCCAGTCTTCTTGAAATATGTCTTCAAGCCAGGGAAGAGCTATGTCCCATTCTTCCTCTGGCTGCTGGACAGAGGAGAGGTGTAGCGTTGCAGTGTAGACTCATTCCTCCAAACCAGACCGATGCACAGCAGCTCGACACTGCTGATTCTTGTTCAGCTATGATCCGTTATTGGCATTACTTTGAAGACCTCCCTTTCCACCTGATGGGTCTCCATGATGTCTTTGTCCATCTCTTTTTCTTTCTCCAAGTAGCCAGCTTGGATAGAGCTTGACCCCAGGGCTTTGGATCTGGCCAGGAACTTCTGGCAATGACTGTCAATGTGGATGTCTGATGAGTTTTACACCAACCTGTGCTCCAGGTCCCCCTCCCACCCCATACTGGGTCACACTTTTATGGCTGGCTTATGACAATGTCACAGCAAACAGCACGAAACACCTGTCTCAGGCCAAGATGCAGGACATCAGTGATTTCTCCTCAACCATCTGTCTCTCTTCGAACTCTCAAAGAAGGAAATTAGATTACGTTGACATGATTTGCAGTTGACAAATCTCTAGTGACAGTTACTCATCTCAGTGTTAGCTTCCAAGTGCTCACAAATTATGGGATTGTTTGTTGCAGAATGTTTCTGGGAACTGCAATTAAGGCGTCTGGGCTGTAGCTCTCCAGTTCCTCTCACAGCCCCTCCTGGTTTCAAGGTAGACATCGGGTTTGTCATTGGACAGTTTTTTTGTACTTCCCTGCTTCCCCGCAAGTTTTCTCTGCAGGTTTTGGTGATTATTTTAGTCTGGTGGTTATTTTAGGCTGATGGTTATTCAGGCCCTTCCAGTGTGAATATATGGAATATATGTGAAGCTTTACATTATTCTAAGCTCAGTTCTTCCTACTATTTCTGATATTTGAGGAGGGTCAGCTCTTTTAGAAAATCCTGCTACACCAAAGGGATAGAAGACCTTGGCTCAATATTATTTGTGCGGCATGGCTCTAAAACTGAATGAAAATATATCATCTTTCTAATTAACTTCAAAGAAAATGTTGGTATTGCATACTGCCACCAGGAAATTCAGAATAATGCTAAGTCGAGTTGACATGTCCTACTCGTGCTTTTGTTCATACCCTTTCTTCAGACTGAGGGTGGCTTTTTGCTCTCCAGATAGAGGTCAAAGTTTCTGAGTTACACTCTGCTGCTGGTTTTCTTCTCAAAAAACATATATTTGACTGCAATGTCAAGGTAAATTCACTTGCAAGTCTTCTCTGTCCTATTCATGACCTTCACCTCACCCTGATTACAGGCAGTCCCAGCCTTTTCTCTTTAATCATGTAGAGATGAAAATTCATTCCAGTCTTTCATGGAGCCTGGAGGGCCCCAGATTTGTGACTTCTCAGGCGTTGATTGTTAAACAACAAAGTCATCAGGACTTGACATTTCAGCTCCTGGAGGTGCTAATCATTGAAGTTCCCACCATCCCCTTTGCTTCTATTTCTCTTGTTTCATTAGATTCTTTGCAGGGTTGTATTGCCCAAGTGTGAAGTTCAGCCTGTGCATGAGACCAGTTGATTGTGCTTTTTGCTATTTTAGTCCTTAGTATCTTACTGCCTGAACTGGAAATTCTCAACCAAAGCAGTGTGTTGGAGCCTAAAACCCACACAACATCTATCCAACTTGATTGATTGTCCTAATTACTCATGTTACAAGCCTTTTAAAGAAAGACACTGATTTTATTCACAAATATCTTGTATGTTCTTGCTGTGTTTTGAGTATCAAAACTCAACATGAAAGAGGCCACACGGGTGTGAGTTCTGTTTATTGTACATTTCTTGTTTTCAGCTTCATTAAGAGGAAACTCTCTCCTGTCTGTAATGGATTAGAGGAGAAAGAAGACAAAAGGACTTTATAATAAGCTTAGACATCCACAGAGGCCTCCTATATTTTGAACATATCTAATTCTAATTTTTTCCCTGAATTTTGTTAGTGTGACCATTATTTAGTGCATCCACAATTGTGCTTACATTTGCTTTGGACCAGAAGATTTACGTCTCAAAAGTACAAAGCCAAATAAATCTTGGCTGGAAAAAAAAATCCTATTTAATTTAATGCCATCAACCTAGCATGGGTTTATTTTAAGCCATTTTTGCTGCACTGATGTATATCTTTCCGATATAAAAGTCATGTTTTCTAGAGGTGAACATGGATATAGCTGCAGTGATTTTGGTGCTCTATTCATATAAGCCAGGGGGGAATTCGGTCCCACAAATCAACAGTTGAATTAATATTTGCCTTGAAGAAATTTATTTGAATCTTTGCTCGACTTCTGACTTGGGTGTTAATTAGGCCAGGTGTAATCAAATTTGCGGTTCTCTTTAAAGTATTACCTGACTTGCAAAACTTTGAGCTCATGATTTTGGATATGGCAGCCTGGTCCTGTTGGACCTACATTTGACCAGACTTGGAGTTGTTGGTCAAAACAATGAAGACGTAGTACCGGTAACGAAAGTAGCCTGATCTTCTCTTGGCTGTGCTTCCTCTCACCAGGTCATGATGGTTATGAATTGAAAAGACTTTAGAAAGGATGTTGACAGTCCCCCTAATGGTCACTGAACCATATGGAGCTATGAGCCTACGACCCTTTAATTGTCATTTTCATCTCAACATGTCTTTGAGGCACTTGGTGTAACCTTCAGGAGATTGATCCCTGATGAAAACATGTATGTGCTGGAGTGCGTAGGAAGTATGTAGACATTTGGCTGTGAAAAGGCAAACTAGAGTGGGAACATTGATGTTAAATGATCTACAGAAATCACTGAGAAGCGTCTTCCCTGGGTTGTGCTATTCGTGCCATGCCGGACCCTTGCACAGAACAAATGTGTGCACAACCAGCCATATCTCACTAATCCTCTAATCATACCCCTTCACAAGAGCTCATACAGCTTTGCTTCTGAAAATTGGTAATTAGCATCTTACTCCTCTTAGGCATATTGTGCAGGGTGATTGCCATGACCCATCTCAAAACTTTGTGTCCCTTGGGATACTGCTTAGTCTAGAAACAGTCCTTCATAAAGCCTCCTTGAAAAGAAATTTTGATAGTTGCATTTTTTTTTCTATTTGCAAAAGAAGGAAATTAGCAGTTTATGGCTACTCTGAAGGGACGCCTTGATTTTCTTTTCAGATCAAGAAGGGTTTCTCAGAATAAAAAAAATTATCCATGTCTGATACATAATCAGCGCCCATCAGATGGAAATTCAGCAATGTATACTTGCTGATTGCTTCTAGCTAAAAAATGTTCCCAGTTCTCATTGACCTCAGATAGCTCTATGCTGGTATGTCTTACCACACGTGTACGTATGGTAATATCATCTTCATCGCTGAAGGCCATACCTATGGGGGTGTCCCCCTGAGTGCTGTGCCACGTGGCATGGTCCAGGATGAGGGTGGTTGGCATGTTGACCATGCGTGAGGATGGTGAGATGACAGGCTTGAGGTTACAGCTTAATCATGCAGGAAGAGGGGTGTTTTGTGGGGAGGAGAGCACTCTTGCTGCTCTTTGCTGCCTCTGCTGTGAGGGGGTGACTGATCTTTAGGGTCCATTTTCTGTATATAACCATATCTCCACCCAACTTCTGATTGTACTGTGAATATATTCTGTAATTCAGGTGTCCAAAGACAGTATTTCCCCATTAGTTACAGCCCCATTAGGATTTTTCCGAGTCTGATGTTGTTGGCATTACTGGGAGGCAGAGAAACCATGGCTTGACTGATCATTCTAAGTCTGGTATGCAATTTTAAATTACTTATTCCTAGTGGTGGAGAACTTAAAAGCACAAGTATGCACATTATGTTAAAATAGATGGTGGGACAGAATACAGAGACATTGTTTCCCCATTTCAAAAGCTACATCAGGCACCAGAGAATCTGTACAGAAAAGAAGAAAGTACAAGAGAAACGGGGTTCATTATTTCTGCAGTTCATGCAGTGACTTGCTTTATTGGGGGATTATTTTTAGGTTGATGTTGAATTCTCATGGGATGTGGAGGAGCTTGGCCCTTCTACTGTGATACAAATGTGCTGATTTGGTGGTGGTGGTGCTGTGCCTCCCTGTTTCCATCGTGTAGTCTCAGATAATTGCGTTTGAACTGAAATTCCTCTGGATTTTAGTTATTAGGACTCATAGATGGGCTGGCTGCCAGTCCAGTCACAGGACTAAAAGTACGGTTGGAAGGGATTCCCCCCCAAAATGGGTCTATGGCTGCTCTAAGATGATTTTGGCTCATGGAAGCAGTTTTTAGGGGAGGTTCAGCAAAGTAAGTTATGTCAGAGGTTCAAATATGAGAGAGAGAGAGTCTAGAGTCTGTTTTGGAGTTGGAACTTGCATAGAATAAGAAAACATGGAGTTCAAAGGGTCTTCATTTCTGCACATACTGCATCAGTGAAAGGAGCATCCAGATAACAAGGGTGAGGTAGAGCTCAAAAGTCATCTAAGCATGTCCAAAAATAAGTCAATACTTGGAAATGGTCTTACATATTGGATGGTACTGTTTCAGGAAGGAAAAACAGGATCAATAATGTCAGTAAGAATGTGAAAGAAGCAATTACCAGAGTAAGACTCATGAAGCTTTACTTTTGGAGTTGAATTTTGCTTGGAATCTGGCATTCGGGGTGTCTTGATTTCTTCAAAAGCTGATTCATGAGGTCCCAGGTCCTGCAGCAAAGTTTTCTAACTAGTGTTGGAGTCAGATGCAGAGGATGGCAAAGGTAGTCCCTGTATTGGAGGTGAGGTCAAATAAGTATGATCCAAACAAGAACAGGCCTGACCTCAAGCTTCTGCAAAACTTTCAAAGGAAAATACGATTTAAGTGAAGAAGTAGTGTAAAATGTAACATTGGTTTGACAAAGATTGATGATAGAAGAAGAGTTTGTTGTTTTAGATTGATAAATTAAATGAATTTTGAGGCAAGGGAGATGTGAAATACCCAGTTGCATTAACTCTACAAAAATGCCTTTTTTATATATTTTAGTAGAAACGGGGAGTTTGAGTGTCTAAGAAGTTACTAAAAGGTAACTGACTCAGAGAGGAGCAGCACCAGATAGTTTTTGAAAGAGAAACGTTATTCTGAAGGGAGGAGTTTCTCAAAAAACAGTCCTGGGGACAGTTATGTTTAATGTCAGTGGCACAAAAGATGGGCATGTTTTGATGGAAGTTGCTGATGCCGTGTAGGAAGGTCCACATGCCCCAGGGCAATTCCAGTTACCCACCAAAGCTGTCTTGGGGTAGCCAGAAGCAGTTTATTTCCACTGTTCTTGCACTTTTTCCAGGCTTTTACTTCTGATTCTCAAAAGTAAAATTAGTCAAAGCCCAGCAGCAGACAAATGCTGAAGCTACATCCTTCTGCTTTCACAGAAACCTGCCTGGGAGGTATTGCTCATGTGGAGGAAAATAAGATTTCTCATGTAGAGAGGACCTTGGTGATTTCAGAAATGCAAAGGTTCAAATGAAAGCTGCGGTTCTTGGGGACAGCCAAATGTGTTGCTTGTGTGAATTGTTTGTTAGTGTCGTAGAGAAGCATTTGCCTGGCTGCAGTAGTTGGTCGGGGGATCTCCAAGGCATTGCTGGCATGAGAACCTGATGCTGGGATGGACAGTATCAGGTTCATCAATATAAAGACGAATATTCCTCTGAGCTTCCCTGTAAGGCAGCATCGAGACCTCCTCTCTGCATCTGAGTGTGTGTTCCTGATGCCTGGACTCACAGTGGAATGTGCACAAGGCAGGATTTGGTGTTACAGGAGGAGATGGTGTTAAATTCCTGTGTTTCATTGTACTGAGGAAAGAGTAGGAGATGTGTTTGCACTCAGAATGCACACCATGGGGCTGACAGAGAGGGAAAATAACTGTTTAAAGCTCTAAAAGGCAATATTGATGCAAGAATACACAGATACAAATTAGCCGTAAATACACGCAGACTTTTAATCACGGCAGCAGCCTGGGTGGCATTGAGAGCTGGGCAGTGACTCAGTCACACAGGGTATTCCAGTCCTATGTCCTCGTCATGCTGTGTGCAGCACCTATTTTGGAGGAGAAACCTGTGAAACACTTGTAAATAAGATGTTACAGTGGGAAAAGCTGCGAGAAACGAGGGGCTTTCTACAGAAATGATCAGAAATATCAAAGAAGTCATTTCTCCCTGCTCCTGCAGGTGTGTAACACGTCTGCAAGGTTCAAAGTATATATAGAATGCTGGTCCCTTTCTGGGAACCTGTACTACTTCTAGTTCAAATGATGGAGAATCAAACCCTGTAGGCAAAATAATAGGTCTCAGTTTATTAGTAAGGTTTGTTTGTATTATTGTTTAAGTAATGGACTTGTAGTTTGGCCAGTGCATCTCTAGCAAAAAGAAAAGGCAAGATTTGTGGAGTAGAACAGCAGCAAAAGTGAAGTAAAACCAGGGCATTCAGGAAGGATGTGCCAGGATATTTTTCGTAGCAATGAGGTAGAATAAAGCCACCAATACCACTGACTATGCAGAGCTCCAATATACATTCAACACAAGCCCTGGTGGAGTTCAGAGAGGAAATGAAAATAGAGAAAAACATATTTCTTCAATAACCTTGAAAATTCAATTTTGGCGATAAACTAGAGCTTGATAAAATTGGTTGAGAGGGTAGATGAACTAGAACAGTAGAGGAAACAGCTGGAAGAGAGAGAATAGCAATATATAGATTTACTGAAAACAAAAAGGCAATTATGTGTAAAACATTGGGAAAAAAAACCCCAGACTTAAGAAATAACATAACATTTTATGGAATCCTGTGGGAGGAGGAAAACAATTAAATGGCAGACTCCATTCCCTTCTGCATAAAATTGCTGGACATGGAAGACAAATCTGGCTGCACAAGAGCTAGCCCTGGAAACAGAGGCTATATTCTTTATTTATGCATTTATTTATTTACATGTGCGTGCATTTATTTATTTATTTTAAACTGACTCTGAATACAAAGCCAGGCCCAAGTTCCACAAGCAGAGCCTGTTTCATTCAAAGGGCAGTGGCTTCTCTGCAGTCTCCCCAATGGGGTTTAAATCATCCGCAGCGATGAGCTCTAGGAAAAAATACAAATGATCTCTGAAAAACAGGTTCTTGTGCTGTTCCATTGTAACCCAGAGTGGTTTAATTTCAGAGGAAGTCTCTGTTGTAATGCTGGACCTTAAAGTGCAGAGTTGTTTGTCGACTGCCTCATTTACGGTGTGAGATACTGTGTTTTTAGACTCTCATAACTCGAGGCTGGCTTTTGGCTCAGCCCCTCTGCTGCTGCCCCCTCTGCCTCGGGTGCTAGGTTTTGGGGTGATACCACTCTCCTTTGATACCGTGTCCCTTTTAGGGTCCCCACGGAGGACATGAAGCACCGTGGTGTGAGAGGAGGCTGTTTTGGGGAAGCACCAGTGTAGGAGGGTGGATGTTGCATCATTGGAATATTTGGGTTCAAATGGCTTTGTTGTTTCTACATGGTGTCTTGATTTGGTTTTCCTGGCTCTTCATAGCTCAGCGTTCCTGAGAGCCAGAGGTGGGTGGGAAGGTGGAGTCTCGTTTCTCCCCATGTTGCATTTGCCCATTTGCTGGCTAGGCTGAAGGTAACTCCCCAAAGAAGGGGATATCCAAAAGAGTCAGCATCCAGAAAACTCCGTGGCCTTAATTTTGTTTAAGGGTGTTTTTCATCATAAGGAAAAAGTGAACAAACAAACTCAAAGAGCTCATCCCACCATAGAATGATTGAGGTTAGAGGGGACCTTAAGGATCATTGATTTTCAACCCCCTGGCCACGGGCAGGGACACTTCCCACTAGACCATCACCAAAACAACAACAACAGATTTCCAGTGGCAAACCCCTCTCTGCATTTTGCACGTGAGCAGAAGTAGGGTGGAAGGATGTGGCAAAGGAGACAAGGAACCCTCTTGTCTCTCGGAGGAGGGAAAGCTGAGCTGTTGCGAGACCAATTACTACAAACACCTCAGCCTCCTTCAAGACTAAGGCAAAGATTTTTAAAAATAAATGCGCAGAATCATTCAAGGTCCATTTTTCAATCTCAGTCTTTGAATCAGGGATGTACAGAAATCTTAGTCTACAGGATTTATTCAGCTGGATTTCTCTGTTGCTGCTCCTTGTTCTCTCAGACCTGGTGGACCCAGGTGTGTGTGCAAGGGGATGGAGATGGTCATATCAAGCCCGTTGGGAAAGTTAGGGCAGCTGGATCAGTGCTTCATGCACCAGCTCTGGTGTCCTCTGTCCAGGATGGTCATCTTTCCTCTGCAAGGGACGTTTTATCCCATTGCTGCCTGCAGTCATTTGCTGCTTCCTCTGCTGGGGCTCTCTGCCAACGTTTCTTCCTTTGAAATAGCTTGTTCCCATTTCAATCTCTCAGGAGAATGATGGAAGGAAGCAGTTCTGGGAGGTTTGGTTGAATTCCTGCTTTCTGTAGTGTCTTTGCTCTCCAAAACACGTATGCAGGTCAGCAAAAGCGACTCAAATCCAGCAACTGGTTGTTTGTTGGGCAGACCTGTTGTGGATACTGGTCAGGAGTGGCATATTTTCCTCTTGGCAGTAATGATCTTTAATGGGTACTGCAGTTCTTAGGACTACCCAGTGTATGCAGCGTGATTGCATTTGCCGTGGTTTATTTTTAGGGAGCCTCACATTTCATTAGAGAGGGCAGCAGATACATTTTCTGCAGTGCATGTTTTGTTTTGTTTTGTTGGGTTTTTTTTCAATTGAATTATGGTATGTTCAAAATCACAAACGGAGCTGTCATAGCCCCCAGCTCATTAGATGATTTAATGTGATGTTTTCAGCAAGCTGTCTTGTCAAACCAAAGACTGGCGGTGGATTAAAGTGTCAGAAAAGCTTTAGGAACTTGATTTCTGGTTTGGCTTTGCTTGGGTTTGTTTTGTTTTATTTTTTTCAGTACCGTTCCAGAAAGACTCACTCCAAAGCACAGGGTAATGGTTAAGACATTTGCATGCAATGTCAAAGACTGGTATTTTTAAGTTTGTGCTTTACTTGGTTTAGAGAGAGGGTTTGATCCCACACAGAAGTCCTTGTTACTGGGCACCTTTTCTGAATGCTGTAATGAATAAGTATTTATACAAGATAAAACAACTGTTTCTGACTCAACGTCTAGATCCAGCAGCTTGGTGAACCTGTCATGTGTACAGGTGCCAGAGCCAAAATGGTTGTTTTGGCCAGATCCTTTCAAAAATGAAAGGAGCTCTTTAAACTTGAATCACTGGAGGTAGGAACAAGTGGCTGAAATACTCTAAAGCCAAATTTTCAGCAACAAATGGGTGGACATTGGTCTGAACCAACATACAGATATTGAAACATCCTCGCAGGTTTTGAGGGTCAAGGTTGTTTTATTTGTTTGTTTCCCCGTAAGTGTTATAATCTTTAAAGTGTTAAAAGGCCAGCACTTTCCATCAATTTTCATTCTGACACAGAGCAAACACCACCATCAAAACACGGTGTTTTTTTCTCGGCAGGGAGCTGTTGCCTTCTGGGCAGGCCCATTAATTAGGTGCTATCTCCCAGTTCCAGCAGCCTTTTCCACAGCCTCTCCCAAATCCGGCGAAGTGCCACCACAAAGTTTTCTTTGTCCTTAAGAGAATGCAATTACATTAAGAAATTGCTTTGAGGAGTTAAACAGAAGCGAAATCTCAAGGTGATGATTTCCTCCTTTTCAGTAAATGCCACAGTGGCAAAAATTAATTAGTGGAGCTGTTGGAGGAGTATGGAAATAATAGAACTATTCCAGGCATCCAAATCTAACCATGGGGGAGAGGACCAGGAGTAGAACGTGAATAGAGTTCTCTCTCATTTTGTGTAGGGTAGGAGAAGAAGTAAAAGCTGGGGGATGAAGGGATGTATAGTCAAATTAAAAGTGTAAGGCAGCTCCTGAGCAGGGAAACAAGCAGCACAGCTTCTTTTGGTTGCATCTCCAGATTGGAATTTATTTAATAAAGATGTTTTCCAGCTGTAGATGTGCTTACAGTATCATGTTGAGTCCACACTGTGCCATCTGCGTCCTCCCATGGCTAATAAAGCTGAATTTGTGCTTCAATCTTCCCACCAGTGAGGACATCAATAGGATCTTGATTCTGTCTCTAGCAACTTTTTTTTTTTCTCTTCATTAAAGTTTTATGAACTCAATAGCTTGGAGGCAGCTTCCTTTCTGCCCAGCTCGCTGATACCATCCAGTGAGCTGAGGGTGGGTGGGTGGCCTCGTGCCTCTCGCACGGTTTCACCATCACCATTGTGTATTTTAGGCAGTTATTGATTGCAACCCATCCCAGAGAATGGTTTACTGGAGCATTCATCCATGTGCTTTGAAAGAAACTCGTAGGTTAGTATAATTTACAACACTTGCTGTAAGAACTGAACAAGCCGAAAAGTTGATTTAAAAAAGTAAGAGAGATGGGGAGGGACACTTGATCAGGGAGGGGAAGGGGGAAGGGTTTAAAGCTGAAAGAAGGGAGATGGAGATGAGATGTGGGGAAGAACTTGTTTGGTGTGAGGGTGGTGAGAGC
>BJBW01002422.1:63183-75144 GCA_004320125.1 Scolopax mira
TGGGCTGGTGGGAGGTGTCCCTGCCCAGGGCAGGGGTTGGAACTAGGTAGTCTTTAAAGTCCCTTCCAACCCAGACCATTCTATGATTCCATGAGGCTGCATTTAGAAGTGTTTGCTGCGCTTCACTTGGACTTGCTGCAGGAGGTGTCCCTGGTTGCAACCTGAAAGGAGGTTGTAGAAGTGTGTGTTGGCTTCTTCTCCCAAGTGAATAATGACAGGATCAGAGGAAAATGGTCTGAAGCTGCAGCAAGGGAGGTTTAGATTAGATATTGGGAAGAACTACTTTACTGAGAGGGTGGTCAGGCATTGGAACAGCCTGCCCAGGGACGTGGTGGAGTCACCATCCCTGGAGAGATTTAAGAAACGTGTAGATGTGAACTTCAGTGCGTGCTCTAGTGGGCTTGGGGTTTTTTGTGTGTGTATGGTTGGACTCACTGATCTCAGAGGTCCTTTCCAACTGTGATGATTCTGTGATTCTGTGGTTGCTCCTGTCTGGGGATGTCCATCGTGACCCCATGTGCTGCTATTTCCCACAGCCCCCACCCTTCCTGGAATCTGCTTTGAGCTGAGGTCACCCCGAGACCTGCCGTAAGATCCTGATCTCCAGGTCATGCCCTGCAAATCCCTGTCGCAGACCCAGCACTGCCCTTTGCCTTTTGAATTGCTTGTCTGGAAAATTCAACTTGTGATGCTGGAGCAGCCTGGCAGCAATTACCCAGATATTACTGAGGGAAAGGTTTGAGTGGGGTGGGCAGAAATTTAGCTACATGTGGAAAGAAGTTGTAAGTGGCAATACTCCCCTGAGGCTGGTAGTAGAGATGAAATCCAAATTTCCAGTGAAGGTTTTGCCCAAGTTTAAAAAAAAATAGGGGGAAAAAAAAAAAAGAGAAAATCCCCACACTTGTTTGGGGAAGTGATTTTCCCTTTCATCCTATAAAACCATGTTTCATGCCTTTATTAATGCCTTTCCCTTGTCTGCCCAAGAATTTCTACTCATTTTGCACCAGGAACAAGCGCAATCAGCACCTTGGTTTGACGTATAAATATTCCCTGCATAAACTACTGAGACCCAGGTATTGTACTTCTTGGGGAGGCACCCTAAATCTCAGGCTGGGTAGTGGCAAATAGTTAATTATTTAAAGTAAAGTGAAGTGGTATGAAGAGAAGAGGCTGAGAGCAGAGGCCAGATGCTCATAGCATAATGAGAGGTCTTAGGGCCACCAAAGTGTCTGGGAACAGGCACGTAAAAATACATTTGAGTACTTGCTGAGGATATTTGGCAGTGAGAATGACAGACCCCTGTCTCCTGTTCCTGCACTCATTGGTCTGCCTTTCATAGCACCTTCACGTAGTAAATTCCTAGGTGTTGGTGTCTTTCATCCATTTTAAATATCACAGGTGTGAATTATTATTTTTAACTGTAAAAGTCTGAAATCCAAAGGTGAGAAGAAGGGAATGGAACTGTGCTCTTATAAGGGAGAAATAAGGGGTGTCCAGGGTGTCCCATGGTCAGTTCTCAAGGAATTTTGTAAATTGGAGTGGGAAAGCGATTCATCCCCCTTGTCCCGAGGATGTGCCCCTGCAGTGAAATATGTTCCGTGCTCAGCAGTGCAATTCCCACAGCAGGAATTTATTCTTATCCCATGAGCCATAGGCACCAAGCACATTGTCTCTCCACCTCTTCCTTTTCATGTGTTAAACTTAAGGCAACTCATTCAAACCGGGTAAACACTCCCCAAACTGGTCATTCTGCCTCAGCTGAGGACACCTTGTCCTGCCCTTGCTGCTGAGGAGGGACCAAGGAATGGTCCAGGACTGTCTGGGATGAGAAAAGGCTTGCTCTAATAAATTCCAGTTTTGCTCCTGTCCTGCTGGGGTGTCTCTGAGCTCTTCTCTTCTCGCACTGATTTCTCACCTCCTTATTTTCTTAAATTTTCTTTTAAAATTGACAAAAATTGTCTTTGTAACCTGCCAGCCAATTTGCCCTGCAGCACGGAGCCTCTTCCCCCCCATTTTCCATGGCTGTACCAGAGTCCCAGCCTGAGCCCTCTCCAGGGTTTAAATCCCCAACCTCTGAATTTAAAAGCATTGACCTTGGCTGCTTAAGAACTAGGGTCAGTTCAGTGGGTTTCAGTGCAGCTACAGTCTCTGATGTTTTTTATATGTCCCAGCCTCTAAAGGAGATAAAAGATAACCTGGCCCAAAGGTGCAAGGATAATGTAGCTTAATGCTACAACTTTCAAACATGAAATGGCCCAAAGTCTCCCAAGGACAGAGTCAGCCTTGACACAGAAATGAATAAATTTGCTTTCTTATTGGTAATTCTTTGCCTCAGATCAACAAAAGAAAACCCCATTTGCTTATAAAGTGACCTTGACCACAAGAGAAATAAAGTATGTAAGTGGAGAAGCTGATATCTGTTTCAAGACAAATAAAGGTTGCTGCAAACACCATCCAGAGCAGCAGTAAAAAAAATATTTCTGAGCTGTTTTAAGCCCATACACTTGTTTTATGTTCACATTTCTATATTTTCTGCTCTCCCTAGAACATCTATTTGCCTCCCCTGTCCAGGTAAAAAATGTTTTTTTATAGCAAAACATTGTGGAGAAATCTCCCCCAGGTGTTTCCAGATGTACTCTGCTCCTTGCTCGGTGTGTCTTTACTCTGCCTCCTCTCCTTGGCCTGTTTTTCTCTGATTTATCCCTGTTGTGTTTTGTACCTGGGGCAGTAGCATCTCTCTCCAGCACCTCCCGGGGTGTGTCGTAATGGGGGTCTGTGCTCCCACGCTCTTTGGGGGCTGAAGGTCACCCTGGGATGGCTGAGCTTGTGTTGGATGTGGCTGGTGGGATGTCTGTAGTTACGGAACGGCCGAGGCTGACGCTGGCTGCTCTTCAGCTCCCTGCCTGGAGCTGGAAAAGTGCAAAGAGCAGGAATGAGGCAGAGAGTTTAAAATACCCAGTTAAATTGTTTATTCAGGGTTCCCATATACTGCTGACCTGGATGTCATTGACTCTGTATCAATGGCCGATGTCAATAGCTCAGCCTGATGATAACAAGACACAGTGACTTCATTGCTTCCTTTGGGGTTTTAATAGTCTCAATGTTAAAATCTTATGTCTGTCTTGAATTTGACGGTTTGCATCTCTTCACTGTTCTTTCCTGTTTTCCCTTCCCTTCCCATGTATTCAAATATCCTTGTAGGACACAGCATTTTCACAGTGTGGGTGTGTTTATAGAGTGCCATCCAGTCACTTCTTTATCCCTGCTTTGAGAAGTTAAACAGGTCAAACTCTTTGTTTTTCTGCTCCTGGTAAGCCCTTCTACCTCTCCCTCAGATCACTTTCCTTGCTGCTTCTTAGACTCTTGCCTAAAAACCTTCAGAAGCAGTGGCAGTGTTTGCAAGCTGGTGATGCTGGCGTTGCCCACAGAGGTGGGCTCCCTTCCCTTCTCCATCATCTTCCCCAGCTGCACCCTGCTGCACCAGGAAGGTGGGGGGGGGGGTCACAGAAGCTACTGGAAATTGTCCCTTCTGTTATTGGATACCCCTTGGATTTCACAATATATCCAGATAGTTTGTAGACTCAAGATTCCATGTATGTTTCATGTCTCTAAATACTTCAGCTACACAACAACAAAAAAATGCTACAAATTAAGGCTTGATTCTTGGAGCCTCTAGGAAGACTAAGAAATCACCAGGACCATGGTTGGTGACAGGAATTCAGGACTCCCGTTGAGCAGTCAAGTTGGGTCCAACATTATCAATGACATCTCACCTCTGCCTACACTAAGCCTCCCAAAGTTGTTAATATGCACTCTCTTCTAGTGATTTGGGGTGTAGATGCCTCCGTATCATTCATTTCCTCTTTGTCAATATTAACTGATGTGTTAGTGATTAAGTTCAGCCAAGGCATTATTGCATCGTCATTAATCATGCCTACATCTGTCATAGAAGTCATTAGAAAGAACCCGTCGCAGCTATTTTTATACCCCATTTAATTTTCATACAGGCATTGCATTTTAATTCTTGTAATATACCTTCACAATGATAAAAATTTGCATATCTTCATTCACTGCAGAGGATCTATTAGCCAGAGCACAAATAAAAGGCTGTTGCTGCCACGGGGGTTTCTGTAGGAAAGGGATTCCAATGGCCGTGTGTTTCTGCCTACATACATGTGCTACATTAAAAGGAATCGCTTCGCAGGTAGAATTACTACCCTGGACAATTCTAATTTGCTGGGAATTAAACATAAGTGGTTGATTCTGGCTGCTACATGACATAAATTACTAGCAAATTGCTCTGTAAGATTTCATTATAAAGTACATGCTGTTGTGAATGACTTGCCGCTTTAGTCCTGAACTTTTATTTGTGTGCCAGCGCTGGAAGGAAAATGGTGGAACTTAACTTTTGTTTAAAGTCACACAAATCTCGAATCGATGCTATTTACCTGTCTTATTTGGCCTCTCCAATCTTCTTTCATTTACTTTTATCCAAAAGGCAAGCACAAAAGGGGACCTGTTGAAATGTGTTAGGATCTTGTGGTAATGCTGCAGAGTCATTTTAGTCATTGCAAAGCAACATCAGGAGCTTTTCCTGGGCTGGTGCAAAGCGCTGCGGTGCTGCTGGCTTTAGCCGAGCAAGAGCAACGCTTAAATGTAGCTCCTGTGAGAATAATAGGTCTGAAACGGGATGATAGTTCCAACGGGAAGACTTCTTATATTCATGGATTGTTAAGGCTGAAAAAAACACTTCATCACCATCTGCATAAAAGTTCTCTCGGCAAACCTGGTTTTAAAGACTATTCCACTGTGCATCATCAAATCATTGTGTGGCTACTGTGTTGCACTAAAATTTGAAGGCTTTGGCTATCATCTTAACTCCCAAACTTATATTTTTGGGACTTAGCCAAGATGCAGGAATCACCTCTGCACTTGGCAAGATCATGGAGCAGATCCTCCTGGAAACTCTGCTAAGGCCCATGGAAAGTAAGCAGGTGATAGATGACAGCCAACATGACTTCCCTAAGGGCAAATCATGCCTGATAAATTTGGTGGTCTACAACAGGATTACAGCATTGGTGATAAGGGAAGAGCAACCGATATCATCTACCTGGGCTTGTGTGTCTCTAAATTGTATTTGATGGAGTCCCTAAAGGGCTCCGGGAGAAGTGGGGAGGGACTCTTGATCAGGGAGGGGAGCCATAGGATGAGGGGGAAGGGTTTGACACTGAAAGAGGGGAGAATTAAGTTAAAACTCATGAGGAAATTCTTTGCTGTGGGGATGGAGAGACTCTGGCGCAGGTTGCCCAGAGAAATTGTGGCTGCCCCATCCCTGGAGGGGTTCAAGGCCGGGTTGGGGGGAGCTTTGAGCACTGGTGGGAGCGGTGGGAATTGGAACTGGATAGTCTTTAAGGTCCCTTCCAACCCAAACCATTCTATGATTCCTCCTTATTGTTCTGTAGCCTGGGATTTTTACTTAAAAAACCTACAAAGAACCTTAACTGAAAGTACTAAAGCACAGAGCAGGAAGACCTTTAATAATCAAAATATGCTTTTCTGACCGAAATAAAGAAAATCATATATATTGACAGAGCTTCCTTTTATTGAAGGACCATATGGTGACCAAAAAAATAAATCTGTAAAATAAAATAACTTGACTCAGTGCAAGTATTGGCAATGGTGGTTCCAAAGCCTGCCTTTGTCCTAAATGGATTTGCGTCTGCTGAGCTGGGGATGCTGGGATGGGGCAGAGCCAAGGATTTATTGGCTGCACAGGGCTGCACGCAGCAGAACAGCTCCCCGTTGGCACGTTGCTTCTTTGCACCGTGCGTATTTGTGATGTGTGCCATAACTTCCCTAATTCCTGCCATTTTTTAGGGCTTGCTCTTCAGAGGAGTTGGATTCTGGGGAGTTTCCTTGGGCAGGGCGTCCTCCTCTCTGCTCTGTTCCTGTCGTTCAGTATTACAGAGACTGATCCCACAAATGATGAACTGCTTCTTGTGGGGCTGGGTGGTCCAAAAATTTGATTTGGGGGCCGAATACTTCAAGAGAACTGGTATGAGTCCCTTCGGGAAGGAGTGCGGGGGCAGTTGGGATCACTCGGGGAGGAGAGCTGAGCTCCCTGTTTCAAAGGCACCAGGCAGAGAGAGGTCTTTTTCAATATTTAGAATTAGTCTCTTACAAACGTTGTTTGGCACAGCAGATAGCAAATAACAAGCAAATATCAGATGCTGTTTGAGTGTGAGAGTGCTGAAGTGTGTTACAGTTTTCTTTAACCTCACGTGTCATACTTTTCTTTGTGAAAATTCTTCCTTGCAATTAACTTTTTGTGATTGAAGCAGTATAAAATTTAACAGTGAAATCTTTAGTTCTTTTGCAGATGACATTTAAGGAGACAAATATGTGTGAATTAAGGGTCTCTTCATTCTAAAATTAACACTTCTAGAGAGATTACCTGAATGTTTATCTAATTATCTCTTAGAAAAATATATAGGAATTGATGGGAGTTAAAGCAGTATGTTTTAATGAGTATTACTTTCTATTTCCATTATTTCTTTTTAAGTTTGTCAGTTGTGTTTGGTTTTCAGTTTTTATCTTCACCTACCTAAAAAACTAAAATCTGTAAGAGAGATTATTTTCAAAAGTCAAAAAACATTTTTAAAAAGTCACACTTTTGTGGCACTTGGTAGGACCTTTTCTGCAAGGATTTCTGGAAATACACCTCGGAAATATTCTGATGAACTGGCCCAATAATGGAGAGCAGAGACCTTCCTGGTCCTTGTAAGCCACGGGGGTTGTTGGGGTTTTTTGTGGTCTGAAGAGACAGTTCCTCCTAGAAGGGCACATCTTATGGAGCAGGGAAAATAAGCAAATAAAGGGCAGGAAACAGACAGAGGCTGCAAGTCTGGTACTGGAATAACAATAATACCAGTTCCCATGTCTATTCAGGTAGTTATGTTGGAGTTCCTTTAAAGTCACATTGCATCTTGAGTTTCTCCCAACCAAGGAGTTTATATTCGCTGATTAAATATCCAGGAGGCCTGTGAAGAGGTTTGAACAGGAGAAACAATAGAGTTTTCACAGCAGGGAATGGGATGGTTTTCTCAAGGGCGGTTTGGGTAGGGCTGGGCACGAGGAATGCGATGCGACAAGACCACACTGAGATGCGATTGAGGTCTGGTAGGAGTGCTTTGAGATGTTGCTTGGAGTTGACCTCTGCATAGGCCAGCCCTTTGGTAACCACGGGACATCAGCTCCAGGGAGAACAAGAGACAGATATGGAAATCTTTCCCCCCATCTGAATTTTAAACAAGCTTCCTGGGGTTAGACGGATCTTCAGTGTGGTTTTTTATTTTTATTCCTCAACTTCTTCATCCGCTTCAAAAACAAATGTGATGAATGACCATCAGGTGCTGGTGGGAAGCACCTTAGAGCAGAGGCAGCTCCAGTTGTGTGCTCAGAACTTGATGGTGACAGGGAATGGGGATATTGAGCTTTGGTTTTGCATCACGGCGTTGTTGTGGGATTGCAGTCTCTTTTATGGGTCCATAAAACACCTTGAGACCAAGTGCAGGGCTCGAAAAACTAAATACAGCTCAGAGTTACCTGCAGAGTTGGCAGATGATGTTTGTGTGCAATATCTCTTCGGCTGAAAAATGCCTTAAAATAAGTTTGGAGTTCCTCTGGGGGCTGCAAGGGGCCACCGGGGCATCTCTGCTTCTCCAGAGACTTTCCTCAGTCCTGGGGAGGGGACAGACACATTGGGGTGCCATGATTTGCCTGTTCAGGGCAAGCTGTCAGGGGTTATGAGAGGGCTTCCTTCATGGTGTTTTCTAAGATAAAAGGCGTTGCCATGGTATTGTTCAAGATTTATATTTTCCGTCATTGCAATTTTCATTTCCCCAAATATAAGGAACAGCAGCACAGCCCATAAAAGATCAGCAGCAGAGCAGAACTCTGTTGAAAGATTGTGGATTGTACCCGTTTCGTGGCTTTTTAAAGGAGCTCATCATTATTCCACAATCACATTCTCGCTGGAGCTCGTCAAATAAAGCAAATAATGATTTGCAGATATGTGGGAAAATTAATGTTGCAGCTTTACTCCAGAGTTATTTCTTGTTTGTTTACTCATTTGAATATTTTTCCCTTGCAAAAGTTTCATGTGTTTTCACACAAATATTTAATCTTATAAAAACCGAGAGCTGCTATGTGATGCTTGCTGCTCCTTCAGTCTTTTCAGGAAATTTATTGTCCTGTCAAGAAGCCAAACCAGGGCAGAGGCGTCAGCCAGGAAAATCCCAGCAAAGGGCTGGAGCCAGCGGCTGCAATTTGCACCTCAAAAATCAAAGTTATCCAATGGCAGAGAGTGGTGATTAGGTTTCTGTGATTGTAAACCCTTCAGCAAACCGTGCACTAGCATGTGCTGTTAAAGCCAATTAAAAGAAAATTTGGGGAAAAAAGATTACATTGAAATCTACCTAACTCAAAATCCATCTAACGCAAAATTTAGACCTTGTTAGGTCTGAAACTTTGATTAGCCAGAAAGCTTTAGATTCCATCCAGATCTAAGTCTGCCTGCTGTCCCGTGTCTGGATGAAGTGTGAGAGTCATTCTCAGTCCCGTGGAGGTGACGTGACATGCTTTGTGTGCCAGGAATAAAAACCAAATTGTTTCAGGTCTTCTGACTTCTTCATGCAGGTGTCCATGAGGAGAGATCCCTTCTTCCTGCCCAAAATGAAGCTAAGCCAAATTGTCCACCGATGTGGATTAAACATGAATATAAGAAGTTCCACCTAAACATGAGGAGGAACTTCTTTCCTGTGAGGGTGGCAGAGCCCTGGCAGAGGCTGCCCAGGGAGGTGGTGGAGTCTCCTTCTCTGGAGACATTAAAAGCCACCTGGACACGTTCGTGTGCAATCTGCTCTGGGTTGGACTGGGTGATCTCCAGAGGTCCCTTCCAACCCCATGTGATTCTGTGTCTCTATTATAATGGCTTGGAATGTTAATACCTGGGTTTGACTCTATTGGGAGCATTCTCTGATGCTTTGGGGATGTCCTCCCCTGAGATCCCTCCTGACGGATGCTGTTGGGGAGCTGGGACAAGAATTAGGAATGTAAGAGATGCCCTTTTTCTTGCTGGTTTTACCCTGTTACATCCCCTAGGATGTCAGACAGGTTTTGTGTGACACCAAGTGTCAGCACAGCTTCCCTACTGGGCTGCTGCTGTTATTTCAGATGTTGTACATTAAATGGAGTATGAAAAACACCTGAAAAGGTGCCTGGCAGCGATTTTGATGCCTCGTGTGACCTTTTGCTCTGAGCTCGGGTGTCCTCTCTCCCCTCTCCAGCTCTCGCTGAACGCCATCCCCAGGTGCCTTCTCTCATTTATACTCTTGAGAGTCCCGGAGCAGAAAACTGTGAGGTTTTTTGCTGTGAAAATCTGTTGTTGGACCCACTCTGCAGAAGTTACCAAGCATTCAGTAACAAAGAAAACCACTATTGGTTTTAACCAAAATCAGCTGAAAACTAATTAAAAGCAATGAGCTTCAGCTGATCCTGACATTCTAAGGAAAAAGTAGCCATTTGATGGAAAAGAAAATTGTTTAGGGAAAATTGGCTTTCCATTCAGATGTGTTGATGACAGTTCTTGTTAACCACTGCTGATGAAAACTGCTATTTAATATTTATTTTACTTTATGTCACTTTAAATTTAATTTTAATGGGGAGGGGGGAAATAAGGTAGTTGATATATGCACCATCATGTTTCTTTGGAAGGAGTTAGATTCAGGAGCTTCCCCGTTTTCATACGTTATTTCCCCCATATAGTTCCCTGTAACTGGTGGTGCCCTGCAGGAGCCTTGGACAGACTCACTGCATCGCCCTTAAATTGCAGCTTGGGCAGAGCGTTGCCCATCCCTGCCCTTGTTCAATGAGTAAAACGTGTGAATGTGCTCCCTAGACTTTGGGGGTGAGAGGTAAATGGTCCTCTCTGCCTCCAGAATTGCTGGAAGAAGGGCATTTCCTCCAAGGCTCAACTTGTCGAATAAAGCATCTTCTCCAAAAGACAATAAGTATCTTCTGCAGAAGTTCAGCTTCATTAGGAGAAAAGAATATATTTTTTTTTCTTCTTTAAAAAATACAAGCTGGAGAATAAAAGTTTTTAGTTGTTTGACCCTTTGTACGCAGGTAGGGCTGATAAATTTACCGCTATAACCTAAAATAAATAGATCCAATTACCTGAGAGGCTGCAACATCATCCTTGGCATCCTCCTCCTGGCCTGCAGAGATCCGTGCGTGCTGAGGCAACGCGCCTGCCTTATTCTCCTTTTTCCAGAGTGATTACCACTTATAAACTGAATTTGGCAACACGGGGTATTGCTAGGCTCGGAGGAAAACATTTTTGTACTTGTTACCACTCTCATCTTTCGTTTATTAGCCTCATTACCGGGTGGCTGTGGTCGCTGCCGTGGCGGTGTCATGCTGGGTGGGTGACAGAAATGTGATGCTGGGAAACGGGTCCTGCCCCAAAGAGGTTGCAGCAGGAATGACACCGAGGGAGAGGAACGGGGATGAGGTGGGCGCCCAGAGAGAGTTATTTCTTTAAAGATATACCTATTTTTTGATGTTAGTCAGATTTTGTTGTAGCGAAAACGTACCTGAAATAGTTCTACCACAGGCAGCAACCTTCTCTTCTCCTTTTTGTTTCCAAATAAGGGTTTCAAAAACATTTTTCAATAGTCTCACAATAAGAAAACACAAATTGAGCTTGGGACAGATGCTCGGGCGGGATCCATAGCTGTATCTCTGATGGAATCCACAGCGCCCTTGCTCTTCCTGCCGGCTGTGTACTGAGGTGGATCCTACCTAAGAAATGTTTTCTAAGGACTGATGGGAATACAGTAATTTGTGGTAGGTTTGGGTTTTCCCGTGGCATTCCACAGGTCGTTTTCTGTGCACAGGGCTGGTTTGTGACTGCGTGGTTCCAGGCCGGTTTTGCAATTCTAGTTTAATTTACGGGTAGATGAGCAAATGATTTTTTTTTTCTATTTCTGGACATAACGCTTTCATTTCACTGATATAAATCCATTACCCAAGGTTGTAATATCTGTATCTGAGCTTTGGCTGGAAAATTACTGTTGTCATTTTCATGGGGATCACAATGATTATGTACTCGATTTTTGTAAAACTGTCTGGCCATATAATCTGTGTGTGTCCTGGCCATCAGGTTTCCCTCAGCCACCTCCACATCCATCTCAGTAGCTAAGTAAAACAACAACTTTGACTATGGCATGGATTCCAGAAATATATATTAATTCTGAAGTGTGCTTTTACAACCCGGTCCAATTCATTTGAATTTTCTGTCTGGTTAAAAGACAGAATATAGGGCCAGCACTATAGGATGTTTCCCATTACAAAGAGTCTTTTCACAATTCTTTTCTGCCTAACTCTAAATAATTTACCTGTCTAGACTTGTGTAGTGCTTCCCCCATTCCCATATTGGTGAAGTTTTTTTACATGGCACTGAGAGAGGACTCAAGTCAGAGACTACTTATTTAGAGCAGATGGGGAGAAGAGCTCCTTCCCCTGCTCCCCAGGCAAAGGGGGCTGGGGGTGGTTGGTGGATTCATAGAGTCACAGAATGGTTAGAGTTGGAAGGGACCTTAAAGCCCACCCAGTTCCAACCCCCTGTCATGGTAGAGGCACCTCCCTCCACACCAGGTTGCTCCAAGCCCCCTCCAACCTGCCCTTGAACCCCTTCAGGGATGGGGCAGCCACAGCTTCTCTGGGCAACCTGGGCCAGGTTCTCACCACCCTCACAGCAAAGATGTTCTTCCCCACATCTCAGCTCCATCTCCCTTCCTTTCCCTTCTTTCTCAATCTTTCTTCTTTCATTTTAAAACCATTCCCCCTCCTCCTATGACTCCTCTCCCTGATCCAGAGTCCCTCCCCATCTCTCCTGGA
>BJBW01002422.1:75202-97475 GCA_004320125.1 Scolopax mira
CTCCCAGCATCTCTGTGGCCTCCTCTGGCCCCGCTCCAACAGCTCCATGTCCTTCTGCTGTTGGTGGCCCCAGACCTGGAGGCAGCACTGGTGGGGGGATGTCTCCCCAGAGCGGAGCAGAGGTGCAGAATCCCCCCCCTCCTCTCCTTGCTGCCCACACTGCTGGGGATGCAGCCCAGGGTGCGGGGGGCTCTGGGCTGCCAGCACACATTGCCAGCTCATGTTGAGCTTTTCATCCACGGACACCCCCGAGTCCTTCTCCTCCTCGGAGAAACACGACAGAGGCGGGCTGGCAGGGTGGATGCTGCAGAGCTGTGTCTGCTCCCAGGCAGCATCCTTTGACACCCGAAGGGTTTTAGTGGGTAGTTTGTTGTAGCAGAGCTGGGTCGAGAGCAGTTCAATGGTCCCAGTTGAGTATTTATACAAATCCCTTGGAAGGGAGCACTGTTGGAGCTGGAATGCTCTCCAGCCCCTGCCGTCAGTCTGGCTCCTTCTCCACGGTAGCTGGGAAGCCGATTTGAATTTATTTTTTGGTGGTGTTTTGTTTTCTACCACGTTAAATAAAACCAAGTCAGGACCTGGAAAGCTTAAAGTGCTGTTTCATTTTAGTTTTCAATTGCATGTGAAAATAATCCTCAGAATAGCTGGAGGTGTCCAGAAAGAGCAGCTGGAGGATGGAGAGATGGGGGAATAACGACTGTGGAGGGGTGGAAACTATGTAGGGCTTCGCCAGCATCATAATGAGTCCTGCAGTGCAGATGAATAGAGCCATCTCTCTCCCCAGCATGGTCCAGCATCCAGCCATCTGCTGGGGGCTGTATTCCCAGTGCCTGTCCTCGTATCGTGCCCAGCCAGGTCTGACTCTCTTCTGACTCCTTTCAGGCCTTTAACCTCCAGAAAAAAAAATAAATTTAAAATGGCCATGAGTTGTCCAAGTGGCTGCAGCACTTTGTCTGAAGGAATAGTTCCTGACGTTTTCCTTAAACCTGCTTTACCAGGTCTCTGCCTTTCTGTCAGCTCTGGGCATTGCCCTCTGTTTGCACCATTAACGAAGATGGTGCTGTTTTCAGAGAAATATCTAGTGTGGCTGCAACATTTCCTTCCTAAAAGGCACCACTTGATGAGACCCCATTAGATTGGGCCTCATTAGGAACTTGGTTTTCCTTTGCAACTGATGAACTAATTACACGCATGGGTTTTGTTGCCAATTTAGTCAATATTGCAATATTCTTCTGCAGCTGCTCTTAGCCAGATTCTGCTTTAAATCCACAACGATGCCCCCAGCATCATGGTATTGCCCACATGGTGAGCAGGATGTGTCTTTGGAGGCCACCAACATCTGATGATATCTCAGGTACCGTGAACTCAGCAGGTCTTCTTTCCCTGTAGCTCCCATCTTCAAATTCTTTATTAATGCATGAGAAGAACACCCTAATCCACACCTGAGCACCCTAATCCATGGGAGGTTTTTTTTAAAGAGCTTTTGCTGATGCACCTTGTTACAATTTAAAAAATAGAAGGAAAAGTAGAGCTTTACTGTCAAGTTTAGTGACTGAGTGCTGTGGGGGCTCCAGGAGAGCAAATTTGCAGAGCTCTGTATCAAACAGGAGGGCACAAACTTCCTCTATTTTTAGGTTCAGGACGAATGGTATGGGAGGAAAGCAAAACCCATTAAAATATTTGAATAGGCATTATATATGTTATATTGACACTATTGAGCTCTACAAGCATATACCAGGCAGAAGACATCCATGCATTGCATTCTGCTATATTTATACATTTATATTAATAATTGGGGTTTTTTGTTATAAAAGCACACAAAAGCCATTGCCAGCAACATAATAAGTAATATCTAGTTTGTAACCTGTAAAACACTTGCTGATGTGGGCTGGGAGATGAAGTGCTGCCTCTGCTGGCAGTTGAAGAAACACCGCACCATTTTCCCCGAGAGTAATCTTCAGAGACTGGGAATGATATATCAGAGGCACAGGCATAGACCAAAAAAAAAAAAAAATTGACTGCCTTGCCCAGGCCTTCATTACCAGGCAGGATACAAATCCTAGCAAGTAACTTTCCCTCACAGGCAAACATGCCCTCAATAGTTTAAAAAAAAGAAAAAAAAAAAAAAAAAAAGGGGGAAAGAAGAAAGGCTGCCATTTTAAGCCGGAATGACTCTGACTTTCTGCTGCACATCCCTCAGGCAATAAAATAATTTACAATATGTTTCAATCAGATATTGGAAACGGTGCTTGCTTAAATCATCTGGGCTTTGCTGGCATTTTAAATAGGCTTTGGCCTCGGCTGTCTGGTTTAGCATCATCCCCCGGCTGGCTGGGTGCGAGTCCCTCCTCCCCCATCGCCTGGTCCATCACTGGCTGTGGTGTGGTCCCCTGCCCACCTAGAGCCTCAGCCCCCCGATGAAATGGTGGTACCTGACCTCATTTGTCATTTACTGGTCTTGTTTTCCATAGTGCAAATCCAACCCAAGAGTATTTAAAGGTTATTCCCTCTCTGCAGGTAACATAGATTGTTGTTAGGATCACATTCCTATTGGGTGAATCAAATCAAAAGTGGCAACAGAAACAGAGGCATCAGTTTCTCTTATTTATTCTTGTTGCTAGAGTTGGGAGAGAGAAACAAATTAATTTGCTTAGGCTGGAATGCAAATTGGAGACTCCAAATCAGAATGTAAATCCACTGCCCAAGGCCACACAGTCAAAGTAATTCACTCAATAGTGTGTTTTCTCCTTAACAAATCTTCCAATAAAGGCCACGATATGATCTGCACCGTGGAGAGCAGCAGGTTTAAAACAAACAAGCATCCTTGCTGTCATTTCTCTGGACAGCTTGGGAGCCTTCCTTTTCCATTTTATAATCCTTAAGACATGATTGTACTTAGGCTAAAAAAATTCATTAAACATTAATATAAAGCCAGTTTTAACTTCAGACTGCTTCCCAAAGATAATTGTTTAAGAGAATGAACTGTTCTCCCTTTGAGACTTTTCTATATATTTTTCAAAAACTAATACTAGAATTATGAAAGATAGGAATAAGTACAGCAAAGTAAATTAAATCAAATTGCTAAAGCCTTGGGGAAGAGCTAATGCAAATGAATTAAACACATGTAAGTTCCAAACAGCTACAGAGTAAGTTTTCTTTTGAGCATCATTACTCTCAGAAGATGCCTGAGCCACTAGCACCTTTGCTAGCTGTTCTTTTAAGACCAAAAACCAGAAAAATAAACCGTTAGCTCTGGCTAGTATTATATATTTTAGGTTTTATCATCTCTTTCCTTTTCCATTAAATTTATTACCTGCAAAAGTGTAACTCCAAAACGAGCAACCTAAGTTAATTTTCTTTTTCTGTCACGGGGTATCATCTGTTTATGGATAGATGGAAATTCTGTATTTTAAAGACTGTTTTGACCTTAAAGGCGGGGGAAACTTCATTTAAAAGCTATTTATAAGGTTGAAGTATCTTTTAAGTAAATAAACCAAGGGAAAAAGAAAAAGGGGACTGAATACCAATATATGCTAAAAGTCATTAAAGCAGAGCTGCCTTGGAGAAGGGAACAGAGAATTATTGTTCACTGAATTGAGTGCAGCAAAGGGAAACAGCCGAGCAAACAAAAGAACAGGACATTATTACAAACCGTAGACAAGTTTTGGATGGGCTTATGAGTAATTGGAGGAAAGGATAGCAAAATCAGCCGTTAAAGGTTCCCGTCCCAAAGCTCCCCAGTGCTCTCCCTCTCCCCCAGGCACTCAGGACCAGTGGAGGATGCTGGGCCAGGAGGGTCTTCGGTCAGATGCTGTTTGACCATCCTTACATTGTGCTATTTTATAGGTTAATCCATGTCCAGCTCAAAGTTGATGAAAATTTTATCTGGATTTAAAAGCATATTATGGTGCTGGCTGCGAGGGTAAAGGCAATAGGGCTTGAGAGGTTATGGATATGGAATTACCACAGCTGATATGGAAAGAAAACCTGGAGAGCTTACTTCTCAGGGTGGAGAAAAGACTGGAAAATAATAAAAGTTACTAAATCTGATTAGTAATTTCTCTGATATCCATTATATATCACAATTTAAAAGGTATTTGGAAAGTATGAACAATTGTAATACAGGGTGGTTAAAGAAAAATACAAGAAAGGCAGATCAGGCTTGACCAGCTAAACAGCTCTCCCTGAGAAGAAAGCTGAGATCTGGCTCATCTTCCTTCCCAGGAATAGCTCTTATCTTTAAGCCAATAATTCCCATCAAAGTTACTGCTTTGGGAAACTATTAGTGAAGCAGAATAAGGTGGGAAAGTTGTACAGCGAGGGCAAATGAAGACACTATGGGGTTGTGTTGAAAGGGTAAACGTCAGGCTGGGGAGAAAGACTAGTGGAATTTCTTACAAGTTTATCTTCTTTTATATTTTTTTCATTCTGCACCTGGGCACAAAGAACAGTCACACTGTGATGAAATTTTCTGATGACATTGGGGGATATTATCAATGGGAAGAAGGCAGCTTGTGGCATTGAGAATTTAGGGTTTCTGGTCTTTTATTTGCAGTTATCCGTGGCTGCAGTGCAATCTAGCTACCAGTTCAGGATCTGGCTTCAAAATTATAGAAAGCCAGGTGATATTTAATCTACAAAGAGGAAAGGTCAGGCTGGATTGATGGGGTTTTGAACTGGTAGTTTCCACATCATCTCTTCTTCATCAGTCATTTTCTGTAGAATCTCAACTGGGGGAATTGTCCTCAGAGTTCATATCTGCTGTTTCATTATCCTGGACCATCGAGTCCCATGTCCCGTCCCTGATGCTCCTCACCACTTCTGCTTCTGCTCACCTTCCTGCCAAATCATGGTAGTCTTCTCCCAGTAATTCCCAGCTTGGATCATGGCACAAGATAAATGGTGATTATCGCAATGAGCTACAAATACAATTACCTGGATGTCATGAGCCCTGAGCAATGTTGTCTTTATCTGACAGTCTCCAAAATTTACCTTAATGTCAAGTACTCTGTGCTTAGCTGTATGCTTGTCCAAGCAAGAGATGGTGAGCAGGAGTACATGTATGAGTACAGTTCCTAATTTACAGGAGCTGAGGGAATCTCTTTACAGCTTCCATTATGCAGGGAATTAAATATCAAGTCTGAAGGTTAGTGCTATCTGTGATGGAGATACCAATCAATGAAGAACCTGAGGACAAGATGCTCTTGGAGAGATAATGGTAAAAGAGAGCTCCTTCTGAAAGGAGAATCTGGACTCTGTGAAGCCCATTCTCTTGCAGAGCCCATCAAGGATTTAATATTTTTATGTTTTATTTCTGTGAGACAGCTCTTTTAATATGGGCGCAAAGATTTCGTGCATCTTCCTGTCACAGGAGGCTTTCGGGATTTCCTCTTTCTCATAGGCTACAAAAAATGAGCTGTGTTTTTTAAAGAGCCAGAATGTCTTTTCACTCGCTGTTTTTGCATCCAATTGCAAACACATGCACGTTTTTCATGCACGTTACCTGATCTAAGTAGCTGTGCTGACAGGAGCTGAGTGTCAATGTTATTCCATCCAGGTTGCACCAATTCTTCTGCAATGACTAAATTATCAAAAGGCGAATAGGAGGATGAAGTTAGGTTTTTGCACACACTGTGTGTTGGCTATATTTTATTTGTTTTGTATTTTGCTGGCATCAAAATTGTGTCAGACTTTGCGGCTGCAAATATAAACTATTTAAAATGCAGTTTAATTCAAGATATGGGAAGGTGGCCCACCTGAGTGGATAGAAAAGATTCATATATGATTATATTTTTGTTGAAGTCTGAAGGCAGCTGCTGGGGGTGGGGTGGTGTCTGCATCCTGGCCTGTATAAGGAACAGTATGGTCAGCAGGACTGGGGCAGTTTTGGGCCCCTCACCACAAAAAAGATAGGGGCTGGAGCGGGTCCAGAGAAGGGCAATGGAGCTGGTGAGGAGTCTGGAGCACAAGTCTCATGAGGAGCAGCTGAGGGAGCTGGGGGTTCAGCCTGGAGAAAAGGAGGCTGAGGGGAGACCTTCTCACTCTCTCCAACTCCTTGAAAGAAGGGGGTAGCCAGGGGGCAGGTGGTCTCTTCTGCCAAGGAACAGGCAATGGAACAAAAGGAATTGGCCTCAATTGCACCAGGGGAGGTTTAGGATAGATCTTAGGAAAAATTTCTTCACAGAAAGTGTTGGGAAGTCTTGGAAGAGGCTGCCCAGGGCAATGGTGGAGTCCCCGTCCCTGGAGGTATTTAAAAGCCAGGCAGATGCAGTGCTGAGGGACATGGGTTAGTGGTGGTTTTGTCAGTGTTGTGTTGATAGCTCAACTCAATGATCTGAAAGGTCCCTTCCAACCGAGACAATTCTATGATTCCCCTCTCATGGACACTGCGCAGCTCTGGCCTTTCAGCGGTGGCTGGTTAACTCTGTCCCTCACGAATCTCCTCTTCCTTCCTGTCTCCCACAGACCCCCCCACCGTGGAGCCCACCTTCCTGGAGATTCGGCAAGGCCAAGGCCGGAGCATCACCATGAGCTGCCGGGTCCTGAGGGCCTACCCCACCAGGGTCCTCACCTACGAGTGGCGTTTGGGCAGCAAACTGCTGCGCACCGGCCAGTTCGACCTGCAGGACTCCACCGAGTACACCGTCAGCAGCCTCTCCCGTGACAGCTATGGCATCTACAACTGCAACATCATCAACGAAGCGGGCGCCGGGCGGTGCAGCTTCCTCGTGACAGGTAGGTTTGGCCACGTCTTTGGAGCGCTGAGATGGCAGACGTGTCATTGGGTAACGCTACTCCTGCTTCAACCAACGAATCACCAAAGCAATGCACCCTTCAAAGTAGGATCATGGCTGAAGGCATCTGGTTTGGGTTCTGGAGAGGTTGGTAACAAAAGAGGAGATTTCGCTTTTTTTTTTTTTCCTTAATTTGAGGATAAAGATTTTTACGTGCAAAATGTAAATATCCCTTCTCAGCATCTGTCAGTGTGCTTTGGAGAGAGGCCTGAGAGAGTCATCAGGCAGCGAGTTGCTCCTATTTGAAGTTTGCAATAAGGCTTGAATTTCCTCTTCTCTTTCTGTACGCTCCGCCAGCTCAGAGGCTGAGGCAGGCAGACCACTGTCGTCCAGCTGAAGAACAAAGGGGTGTTGAAATTTGTTCCTTTTCTCAAAAGGCAAAGAATTTTGTGAATTCATGCACAAGATCAGAGACTTGGGGAGGATGTGCAGCACCTGCCATGATCTACCCATGTATGGAATTAATGCACTGGTTTTGAGACAGTCTTTTATCTTTCGGATCTTGGTTCTGAATGTTAAACTGGGCATTCAGACATGAAAGTCTTGATTCTTCCTCAATTGGAAAGTAGTTACTGGAAGATTCAGATGCCGAACCCTGGGCCTGCAGCAGATGTTGCGCCCAAGCTGGGGTCCTCTGGTTGTTGGAGCCACATCAGCTGTAGGTTCCCCATCCCTCTTGGTTGGTTGAACAGGCCCTTTTTAGAATCAGCGGAGGGAAAGTACAAAAGTGTTGTAGCATTGGGGAGCACAAGGAGCCCCCCAATGACTGATGGCCCCACTTCATGCAAAATGTAATCAAGCCTGTGCCTGACTCATTATTCAGAGCCTGCGTGGAGGTAGTTTTTGCAGCCACTGACTTCTCCAAATCTTAGGAGTTTAATCCAAAAGGTGGCTCTGAGGGAAACCAGAGAAACAGTCTTTTTCCTCAAATGAATAAATGCAGTTCAATTTACTGTTCATCAGGCTTTGCACCCGAGACTGGGGAAACCTATTGGAAGGCAATTATTTTGCTGAGACTGGGGCAATCTGAGTGGCTTTCTGTGATTTATTACCATGCCAAAGCAAGCCACATAACTGAAAATTAGTACTAAAATGGTTTTATAATATACTCTGTCTCGCATCCCTCCGTGTGCCTTGTTCATTTTTAGTTTATACATTATGTGAATTTTTGCTGTGCGTTTGGGTTGAGGATGCTGAAAGAAATGCTTGGACTTTCCTGCTCTCCTCAGTCTTGGAAGGTTAAAAATGGTGTGTTTGGTAAACATATTTTTGATGTGTGGAGGTGCAGCTGCTCTTGGGAAAGAGCAGCAGCCGTGTTCTGGTCCCACCTCTCATCAGGACAGATGAAGTTAAAGCACTGGGGGACTGAAAGCATGTAGAAGGAAAATGACAAAGTGGTTTAAAAAGGAGGTTTACATTTCACCAAAGGAGGTTTTGTTACAGCAAAGAAATGGGTCGCTTCTTAGGCACACACAGGGAGAAAAAAAGCCAAATAAATAAGCCGGTGGCAGGAACCTGGTGACAGTGGAGAGCTTTTCCTTTGGGTGGAATAACAGGAGTTGTTGTAGCCCATTTTTAGATGGTTTTCATGTAGTAAGAGCGTGCTGCAGTGCTCACGTTGCAGGGGCTGCAGAGAAGCATTGGTATGCTGAGAGAAAGGGTTTCAGTACAGTATTAAAAGCAGCCTGGATGAAAAGATTTATACCAGCCCTAGAGTTTGCAAAAACCTGTTTTTACTGCATTTGTATTTTGAGCCAGATTCGAGAAGATGAAAGGAAAATAAATCGTGTGTGGAAAAGGGGCTTGATTTATATCAGGTGGGCCAATCTGAGGCAGATTTAACCTGCTACTGTCTTAAAAATGAATAAGAACATACAAGCAAAATTGTATTTGTGGGAAAGCAAAGTTGAGTTCATGCTGTTTGCAGTTTCGCTATCTATATATTTTATTCAGCAGTTGATAGTGCACATTATATCTAAAGAGCAACAAAAAGAACATTTCAGGCAGCGTGTCCTTAAAACCCTGCCAGGGCTGGAAGCGAATAGAAAAAAAAAAAAATATCAGATGCACAAAATGTCATGAATGGCATAGAAGGCTCTGTGCAGGTGGAGGATGGATTTGGGTGCTGAAGGGCTGGGTGAGCATGGGGAAGTTCCCCTTGCTGGAGAAGATGATGCTTCCTGAGAGGCGGATCCAGGGCCCTCCCTGGGTCACATCCTGGCTCCTGACACCCTGGGGACACCTTTTTCACAGCCACTTGGGTCTTTTTAAGGCAGGGGATGTGAAACTTTCTATTTTCTAGGTTCCCAACATGCAAGAGATGGATCATGCAGGCCATCACCTTGCTGTCAGAAGGGCTGGTGCTACGGTGGGGGTTGTTTAGCAGAATTCTGTGAACCTGGGGAGCTATTTAGGGTCAAGATCACTCGTAATTGAGGTACCCAACAAGTCTCAGCATAACACTTTATTTGCAGTGGCTTGTAACCTGGGCAAGCTTTAACTACTTGCTCTGCAATTTGCTGTGCTGGTGACTGCCTCGGGGTGAATCATTCATGAAAGTTGCCATCCAAAGAGGTCTTTTTTAAATAAAGGAAACAATATTTTGTTTAATCCACTTTATATTCTTCAACTGTTTAATTAGTATGTTTAAAAGGGCCAGATAGACCCATAACCATCCTTAAGTTACACCATAAAATCTCTCCATCCATAGTTCATGGCTCTGTCTTGACAATGCTATATATAATTTGTGAGATACTAATTAAATTAGTGTTCATAACACTGGATAGTACTAAACAAAGCTACTAATGACATGGTGTTGATGTAGTTGCTAACTAACTTCTGATCCCACCACTGAGCGAAGATGGTTTTGAATATTGGGTTTGAGTTGTTCTGTTTTGTGGAATTTTTTCCACCATACAGTATTGCATTCATTAACGAGCCAACCTTTCATTATTTACTCATCCAGTCTTGCATCACACTTTCAGGGCTTCTGGCTAAGAGCAAGGTTGAGCCAATCAGCTGCTAGTTATGTGGGTTATAATTGGTAGCTACCAGTGAGACCAGAGCTTTGCCTTTTTTTGGAGCTTTGCCTTTTTTTGGAGCTTTGCTGGGGTTACTGGATTAAAGCCAGAGCCCGGAATACTGTGGTGTGTGTGCAGCATCGAGCTGAATTCATGTCAGAACCCCTATCCATCACCAAGCTTTTGTGAAAACTGGGACGCTTTTGCCACAAGACCATCATCTTAAAATAAATTGTCGGCACTTGAAATTGCTGGGTATCGGGTCTTTCTCCACAGCCCCGTTAGTTGAATTAAACAGTTGTTTGCCATTGAAAGTTTTATAGCTTCGTTAATCCTTTTTTAATAGGGAAGGCCTTTTGCACTGAGGGACAGAAGTATATACCATTTGTAGCTTCCTATTTTAATTTTTTTCTTAGATACTCTGTGGTATCCATGTAAAGCAACAAGCAAAACTCCCATTTTAGAAGGACTGTTTGGAAGCAGATTCGTTGTACCCTTTTCACCTGCACAATCCCAAAAAGGCAGGATTTTGCCAGTGAACTATTTTCACTTTATAGTGGGGTTTTTTTATCAGTGTGAAGGCAGTTTCTCAAGCAAGTAACTCAGTGCAGTTTTCACTGGCTGGACGACTCATGCCAGTTCTGTTTCTTACTGCCCATCGTGAATCCATAGACCAGCACCGGGACTGGTGGAGGGACAAGAGGGAGATGTGTGCTCTTTCCAAATGCTTTGATTTCAGCAGTTTTCCTCTCCGTTTTCCAGGAACCTGTTGTGACACCAGAGTCATTGCGGTTGGGTTGTCCCTAGCAGTGTCTAAGGGACGCTGGGTGTTACTGAACCCTTGTTCACAATAGTTAGGTACTTTTTCCCAAAACCATTTGTTCCTCCTCATAGCTCCAGTTGATATCTGTGGGCAGTTGTTTTGGGTTATCTGGGTAAGATTGGTGCCTTGGTTCATCAGTCAGGGGTTTTGATACTAGGTCTCAGTTGAGTACGATGACACGGACACACCAGCCAAGCTCATTGCCAAGCGTGGAAGTGGAAACATAGGGATCAAGAATAATCTGCCTCTCTAAAATATTTCAGGAGAATAATCTTCCTAAACTAATGAAAGCTTAAACAGTGAGTTGAAAACAATCATTTGCTTTTAATCTCAGTGAGGTATAAGCCAGAAGAGTCTAAAGGAATATTTTCATTACTTTGGTAAGGTTTTAAGCTACAAGAGACCATCCTGACTTTCCCATAGCACCAGCTCTTCACACACTCCCAGTTTAAGGGGGTTGTTTAGGGAACTCAGTAATCATAACTCAGGAGCAAACCCAGTCCCTGGCAGAAATACCAGAATGTCAGGTTTTGACCCCTTTGAGGTGTATGCCAATTCATTTTATGCTCATTTCTAACCAAAACTATAACCCCAGACCCAAAGCAAACACCCATGGCCCGAGTGTTCCTCCTGACACCGCAGTGCTCGGCAATGAGCGCTGTGACACTGCTGTCCCCCCCTCCCCAAGGGACAGCTTCTGCCAAGCAAACCTATGAGCCTCAAAAATGCGCAAGTGGGGAGTAATAATATGATTTTATGCTCTAATTGTCTGTCTGGAGAGCCTTGCAGTAATCATGCTGTTATCTTACCCACCCTTATGAACCAGGTCAAAATGAACCTTGCTAGCCAGTAGCCTCCGGCTGGTGGCCAAAGCCTTACCCACCCCTGTTTGAGACCGGTGGCTGTGCTCCTCCAGGCTCTTTCCTGGGAAAAACTGGGGGAAAATATGTCAGCTTGTCGATATGGAAAAGTTTAGTGTTGCCAAATAGGCTTCAAAGCTTCCCCAGCAAAGAGGGGGCAGGATTCCTGCTCCGTTCCCTGCATCCTACAGGATGGATGCACCCACCCATGGTGAAAATACCCAACCCCTCAAACCATCAACTGCCGCTGGGTCGTGATTTAAGGGCAGGTGTATTCTCCAAATCTAATCAAGCTCAAGAATCAGATTACCATAATTTCATATACTGAGGTCTGTCCCTCACCCTCTCTCATTAATAGGACCATTTCCAGTTACGTTTTTTTTAGGCTTAAAGCTGTGTTTTTCTCTCTCCTGCTGATGTCCTCAATAAAATTTAAAATATTAACAAACAAGAATTAATTTTTTTTGTTTAAGTAAACCAAACAAATCCTTATATGGCACACAACAGAAATGGCTTTTTAACAGATGGAGAAAGAAATGGGAAGCTTCAAAGATGAAGTCAAAGAGGTTAAGCCCAGTAAAATGGAGTATGTTTTTTGACAAATTGCTGAGTTCAAAGAAAATCTAATCAAACATCAAAACAGCTTTAGTGCAGTAAAACATAGGGGTTTTTCCTCAACTGCAAAATTCATGTTTGTGCTAATCTAAATAATTTATATGAATCCATAAATGAGGTCCCATTAAATATTTTAAAACAAGGTTATTTTTGCCCTCAAATCAATTTTGTGGCCAGCAAGAATATAAACATACTCTGGGAAGAGCCCTGCAGATGCAAGAATGGTGCTTTTTGGGGCAGAGGATTGGATGTGTGGCATAGTTATTTGTTAAGTCAGCCTGAAATACAGAAAAAGACTGAAGTTAAGAAATAACTAAATAAAAGCATGAGTGAGATCCAGGGCAATCAACAGGTTTGCCTCATTTTAAGAAGGATGTGGCTGCAGAGTGGGAAGTGCAACGGTGGTAGAGCGAGGTTGAGCATACTCTAATGTCTCTGTTGCTTTAGATGTTCAAAAACCATATACAAAAGAGAAAACAAGATCTGCACGAGAGGATGAAACCTTCTCCACTCTCATCCTACCTTCTTCCCAAAGCCAACTCACCCCACAGGACAACACGGGGATTGCAGAGCTCATTTCAGAGCTCAGGTAAAGAGAGAAAGGGGGTTGCTGGGAAAGGAGGAGGAGCAGCATCTTTCCTCGCCAGGAGCAAGATTGTTTAAAAGATCTAGACTAAACTCTTTTTTTATTTTTATATCAAAAAGTGATAGAAAGTTACTGGTTTGTGCAGAAGACCTTGGCCTGTCCTGGTACAGACAGATCATAAGACATAATCCATGAGCTATTAATGAGACTGTTTTCTGACCAAGAAGAGATTTATGTCCTTTACTAAACTGTCTTTAACATATGTTTTACAGTTAGAAATTGATATTTAATTAAAAAAAAAAAAAGCACTTTTGTATGCTTGAGGGCTGGCTGGAGAAGTGCTGTATTTCAAGGCACCAACTGCCAAAAATGATTGAACTGTTTCAGAGTCTGAGCAATTCAAACACAATTTTGCACTCTTGAAATGGGAACATACAGAGTGACACAGAAACATGGCAAGGAAGAGAGAGGATAGGGAAAAAAAAAAGTGAGAAAGGGAGTAAGTTGGAGATTCATGACCTAAAATCCCATTTGAAACCACATTTCACCTTTGGATAATGTACTTTACTTTTATTGAATAGTGTGGCCAGACTCATGGGCATTGCTACAGCCCTGATGTTTCAGTGGAATAGCAGTCAGTTTAAATTAATTAAGCTCCTCCGAGACCTTTTGTCCACACTGTATCATTGACTTCTTCCCTGTAGCAAGACTCAAGACCGCTTTGACAGTCGTGTGTTTTATTGAATCGTGAGCTCTGATCCCAGGGATACGCTCCTGCCCGTCAGCCGGAGCACAGACCAGCTCTACCCCTCCTCTCCTTGCTTGTGTTTGATAAGAAAAATAATCTCTGTAAATTACCCAATGAGCTGTGGCATGAGCAAGAACAGCCAGACTGAAGACGTTTTTCAATGACATGACTCCTGTCGTGTTGGCTGGGCTGTGAGTAGTTACTGGATGTGGCTTCCTCCTCAAAGACACACAGTCTTTGAGCGTAGCTGAACCTCTGAAGAGTCAGGAGTACAGATGGAAGCCAGCAATTCATTTAAATTCTCATACAGAAATTTTAAGTAGCATACTTACAAGTAGCATACTTCTTTTTTTTTTTTTTTTCAACTGAAAGAGGGAAGTTTGAGATCTGGGGAAGAAATTCTTTGCTGTGAGGGTGGAATCTGGGGCTGCTCCATCCCTGGAGGGGTTCAAGGCCAGGTTGGATGGAGCTTGATCTAGAGGGAGGTGTCCCTGCCCAGCGCAGAAGGTTGAACCTGGATGGTCTTTAAGGTCCCTTCCAACCCGAAACATTCTGTGATTCTATGATTTCCCACCCCCCACTGCCTGGTTGTTAAATTGAATAGTCATTTGAAGAAATCATCATCTCAGGATGGATTACAGCAGGTTAGCCTTGATTTTGAGCATAGACTGCCTTTTTTTGGAGCCTCATTCAGTGGGCGCAGGATTTCTGATGCCCAGGCCCTCACACCTCCACTGCATCATCCCACTGCATCTTGGTGGGGATTTGTCCTTATATGTGCCCCAGACTGGGGCGTTTCTTCCCAGTCCTCCTATTTTTGAAGGAATCCAGAGATTACACTTTTAAGCCATTTACATTATTTGCATTTTTATCTTTTTTTTTTAATGCCACTGTGTGCAGACATGTTCATAACTGCTGTTCTAGGCAGGGGTTTTGCCTGTATGCAAATGGCTGATAATTTGCTCACATTGAAGATCTGGATGCCTGGATAAAGGCAGAATCGTGCAGGGCAGCAGCACATAAGGCCAGGGGCAGTGTTAGAAGCAGGCAAAGCCCTTGTTTTCTCTAGACAAGTTTCTGAGCACAGTGTGGATAGCTGATCCCCATCTGACCTCTTTCTTCAGGATATTTTTTTTTACTGGTTATTTTGTTAAAATGGGCACTTGTCCTTGTGTGGTGCCTGTGAAGTTTTCTGTGTTCGTGAGAGATGTCCCATTCACTCCATGGGATACCTGGATGCTTTGCAATTCTGGTGGCATTGGGAATATCTGTGGCTTGATTGATGGTGGTGGAAAACCATCTCGGGGAATTTGAGGCAAGAAATAACTGTTTAACACCTTTGATAGCTCAATATGTTGTTTTCCCTTTTCTCAGTACAAACATGTACCATGGGCTGGCTCCTTCCAGCCTGGTGGAAAAGCCTCTTGATTTTGGTGAGAAATCCTGAGTTTGAGGTAGAGCCTCAAGAGCCTGAATGGAGTTGAGACTCCTCTAGCACCCACAGCCTGTTAGATTTACATATGGAGAGAGCTGGTAGAGCAAGTGATTTAAATTACTGTTAGAATTAATTTATATCTTTATTAAGACAACCATACAAACTACCTGTAAATCCTTGCTGTCTGTAGCAGTGTTTCCCTAAGGAAGATTTGATTACAAGTTATTTGACTATAAGTTATTAGCTATAAGTTATTAGCTTTCGAGTAAGTCTAAATGAATGTTACAGGCTATAAACCGACTATATAAATTACAGTCTCTCATGTAAAGCTTAATGATGGTTGCAGTAACATTAATATCTTTCCCAAGGACAGGAGAAAATTTCTTATTGTGTCACTGATTGCACTAGTCTCATGTACCAATTTCACATCTCGAGTCAAACTGGCAGTGTATTATTTTATTTGGTTCTGCCCCCACCTGGTGTCTTTGGTCTGGAACTCAAAGTGCTTCCCTCTGCACCTCCTTCCCTTGCCAGCATCACCTCGTGGTAGAACTGCTCCCCGTGGAAAATGCATGGTGGAGCTGGAGTTGGGCATGGACCATCCTTTCCTCCAAAAAAACCAGCACATGTCCTCTTCAGGTTTGGGTTGGGTTGAATTTTGTCTTTGCAGCATGAGCAGGACACATCTGTCCCCCACATCTGTCTCTCCCCCTGGTTTGGGAACAGCAGCCCCTTCATAGTCTTGGTTGCAGCAGGAGCTCTGCTGTATTCTCAGACCTTGGGAATGAAATGTTGGACATGAGTTTAGCTAAATGTTAACTAGTCAATGCTTATTTTAATTCAGAAATACATGCAAAAATGTCAGAATAAGTAATTTGTCTCCCCACTTGTTTCTTGAGTTTGCCAATCTAGGGACAGTCATGGATGGCTGGGAACTCTAGGAAGTAGAAAAAATAGAGACCATATGTCACCTCTATTCTAGCCTGTGTGGTCTTGAAATTCTACTGAAGTATCGCTACCATTTAAAAAATTATTTTTCATTAATCTGCTAGGCACAGTAGGTGTTTGTTTTTAATTAAAGACCTTGGAGGCCGTGGAGATTATAACGGTGCTACAGAGCCCAGAGCATCTCTTAAAAAGGTACAAGAGGAAAGACCGTTTCCAAAACACGCCGAGTATCAGTGGTGGTTTGTTTCCTGCTGGATTTGCTCCTGCTGGTGGGGAATTGGAATGTGGAGGAGCTTTGCCAGCCCCCGAAGAATCAGGCTGCAGCCTTACCCCTCACACTTGACCAGGGCAGTTTACACCGTGGGCAGTCAAATGTGAACAGCAGTTCTTACTGCATTACAGGGTTTTTTTCATCAATCTCCTGGGCCAAAGCCCAGTAAAAGTGGTGGACTCTGAGCCAGGGACTGCCTTCTTGACAATAGATTCCCAAACCCAGCAGACTTTTAAAATTTGGGATATTTCCTTCTCTCAGGTCATTAGTGGAGCAGGTAGTGCCAAACGTGACCTTTTAGCAAAGGTGACAAGGTGCTATTACTAGATCTCAACCCTACTTTTCCTGTCATTTAGTAAGAAGAGAAAAATGAAGTTAATTAATTCCATCCTGAGGCTGAAGTATCTAATTTGAGGAGTGGAGGGAGGAGGGGTTATCTGAGGTTTTCACTGTGCTTCAGACTTTCTCATTTTAAATGCAAGCCTGTCCTGGGGGAAGAAGGAAAATAAAGTTAGTTCACCCAAAGAAGGAAAGGATTGTGAATGCAGCAGCGGATTGTGCCACTTGAGAAACTCCTGTTTGCAGGTACTGCTTGGGCTGCCTTGGGTTTGTCTGCTCTGCTGCTGCAGAGGCTGGTCTGGTTCTCCTTTTGCAGTGCCATGAAGGTGACAAGAGGGAAATCACAGCACTGAGCCAGGTCCCAGGTGCATGTTGTCAGCAGTGACCAGTCCCTTGTGAGCCTGCAGCCCAGAGCAGAAGCATTGCCATCTCCTGCTTCCCAGTCTGCTGGCAAGTGGTGCTGTAGGTGGCTTCCTGTTCCCAAGGGGACAGGAAAACAGTTTCATGGGTACTGGTGGATGTGGATTCCAGGAATGTGTCTAAAAGTCTGATGCCCTTTTGGCCTCCAGGGTTTGCAGTGGTTTAGAATCATAGAATCACAGAACAGTTTGGGTTGGAAGAGGCCTTAAATACTACCCAGTCATGTCATGGCAGGGACAGTTCCCACCAGACCAGGTTGCTCCAAGCCCCCTCCAACCTGCCCTTGAACCCCTCCAGGGATGGAGCAGCCACAATTTCTCTGGGCAACCTGGGCCAGGCTCTCAACTTTTCACTCTCAAGTGAAAAATTTCTTCTTGATACCTAGTCTAAATCTCCCCTCTTCCAGTTTGAAACCGTTAGTCAGAAGTTCTATTACTACACGCCCTTGTAAAAAGTCCCTCCCCAGCTTTCTTGTGGGCTCCCTTGAGGGACTGGGAAGGGGCTCTAAGATCTCCCTGGAGCCTTCTCTTCTCCAGGCTGAAAACTCTCAGCCTTTCCTCCCAGCAGAGGGGCTCCAGCCCTCAGGGCACCTTCACGGCACTAGATTTGGCACACTAGAATGTGGGCCCAGCTGAAGGAGGTGACCTGCAGCTAGATGTCTCCAAGCACAGCATTTAGATGCCTCTCCATGTCCCAGGCTGTTTCCAAGCAGCCTCCATAGGCTGAAAATTAAAAGTAAACTCATCCCTTCTTGTTGAGCACAGGAATCCTTCTGCAACAAAAATAATAAAGATGGATGGTCCAGGTTTTGAAGTAGAGAGCTGTTGGTAGCTGAGCTGTAGGGGATAGGTCTGTGTCTGGGGGCCAAACCCCAAGAGTCAGAGAACACTGAACTGCTTCTCTGGATGATGCAAGTGCTTTAGTCCACAATGGTCTGGGCTGGTGATAGTTATTTTATGTTAAAAAAAGCAGAGCAGAAGACATCCCTTCCATGGGCTGGCTGTTCTGTTGCTGTTTTTTGGGGTGTGGTTTTGGGGAACCTGGTCCATGGGGGTGAAGAACATGCCCCAGTTATTATTGGAGCTGAACCAGGCCCTCCCCCTGAAGAAACCTGCCCACTGTGGTTGCTGGAAATAATTTCAGCAGTGTTAGAATCCCACGGAGCCTGAAGAAGCTTCACTAGAGAGCATTTAGCAGGGAGCCCTCCAGCATCACCACTGTGGAGCTGACCTGAGGAATGCCCAGGGAGGAGTGAAAATCTGCATTTCAATATTGCTGGTGGATGCAGGTGGGAAGTTCGGTTGCTGGGCTGGCGTTTTGTTCAGTTTATTCCTCCAGAATAGTTGTTTGTGTATTGCCTGTTGTTTCTGGGGTAGATTGGAGCAGCCACGAGATGTTGTATTTACCAGGAACTGGGGAGCCCATGGAAGGGAAAGGGTTAGGCAGCTGCATGACTCTGGATGCCAAAAGGGGGAGAGCTTACAGGTGCCTGGGAAGTCCTGAGAAGCTTCGGGAGCATCAAGGGAGCCTGGCCGAGGAGCAGGGCTTGATCTGGGACCGGTGGATGGAGCCGTGGGTGGGCTTGGAAGACCTGTGGTACCCAGCAGTGGGAGGGATGCTCGGGAAAGGCTGGGGGAGCCGCATGGCTGAGGGATGGAGCTGCTCCAGGAGCTGCTGCCTCTTCCTTGCATCACTCCCAAAGGACTGCAAAGAGCCTCGTCGTCTCTCGGCTGCAAATCTCTCTTCTGTGACTCAGTGTTGTGCTCTGATCCCGAGATACGTGTTTTGCCAGGGGCTGTCAGAGCTCCCCCCACCTCCCCCCCTTGCCAGAGGCCGCGGTTCTCTCCACGTGCATGTGGTGACACGCTGTTATTTACGATTTCAGTGCAGCATCCTGCTCTCTGTATGACACCACCCTCCTTTCCCTACCCCCCCTCCCTTTATCGGGTCTCCAGCGCTTGCTGGCAAGTGACACTGCCTCCCCCCTTCCACGCCTGCCATTCCCAGGGGATTTCTGTAGAGTTCACTCCAGCGACAGGTAAATTACCGCCTCCTCCACCAGCAGAGCCTTCGCTTTCTTTCCTGTCGAGCTGTATTTCACCTTGCTTTAGTGTAACTGCTTTCTAGTCAGGCACAGCCACGTGTCTGCAGACATGCATTCACACATCCACGTAGGGGATGTGTGAGTATGTCTATAAAAACTATTATGTGGAAATTATGGCAAATATGTATATATGGGGATGTGGGAAAATAAATAAAAAGGGGGCTCTGTGTGCACGAACCAGCCAGCTTCAGAGGCTCTTCTAAGCTGGATTTATTTATCTCTCATAATGTCATGGCACACGTCACATCTTATCATGACCTGTTCGCCAGGAAATCTGAATACCGAATACCATGTGATAAACCCAATTTCCAAATGTATTGCAGCTTTTTGTCAACAATCACAGCCCTGTCAGGCCCAAAGGAATTGAAATGAATCTCCGCGCCGCATTGTGTGTAGCTCTTGGTGAGATCTGGTCTGGCTGTGAAAAGGAACGATGTTTTTTGGTTTTTTTTTTCACTGTGAATCCCGTGTGGGAAGGGGAAGGAACTGCAGAGAAGAGCAGCGTGAGCTCTTCCCGGCTCAGCCAGCAGATGTCACGTTTGGTTATCGCTGGCGAGGGTTTGATGGAGGCTAGGGATCGGGGTGGATGGGCAAGCCAGAGGGGAAGGGGAAGGAATCATTACAGGGCACATGGAGAAAGGCGTCTCCCGGGTGAAATGTGTAGCATACTCCATGGCATAAACTTAAATTAGTTTAAGTGTTAACTGAGATGTTGGTTTCGTGGTTCAAAGCAAACCTTTCTGTACCTGGAACGGGAACCTCTTAGATCATTATTAAATCAAGATCAATCTCAAATCAAGACGTGAAGAGTGCCTATACATTTAAGTTTGTGCTCCAATTAGGCCTTTGAAAGTTCAGTTTGATTCCCAAATCATTCATTCCCTGCAAGTTGCAATATATTAGCAAATCTTTATATCCCTCAGGAAGGGACTTTTACTGAAGAGGACTGTAGCTGGAGCCTCTAAATGGAGCAGAGGACACTCAGTGGAAACTGACCTGCGAACCACAATGAGCTTTCAATAAGGAGGAAGGTTGTTTTACCAAATCTGTTATAGAAGTTGGGGAGAACAAGGGTGGTCAAGTGTAATCAGCCACCTTCCAGCCTGGACTGGGGGTGAATGGACACAGGCAGGAGGGTCAGCAATGGTGGGAAGCCCAAAGCAGTGAAGAGCTGGAAGGTGTGGGATTAAAGGGAGGCTGGATGTGACAGGGATGATGATTTGGTGGGGGCGTAGGACTGTGTTTGGAGGAGGAGCAGATCTAGAAGACATATGTTTCTTTTCACATATGCAAATAAAGAACAAAGTATCTTCTCTTTCTTATTGAAAATCCTTCATAAAATATATATCCTGTAATGAAACCGAGCACGGTAATGGGCAGCATTTTTCATAAACCCTGTGTCTCCCGGTATTTCACACAGTTAAATATATTGTTTTGTGTAGGATTTATACTCTTCGTGCATTTTAAAGATAAAAGGTCTTGAGCTGAATTTGCAGGGGAAGCGTTTGTAAATCTCCCCATTTTAGTTGCTTTTCTCCTCTAACCGTTTATGGCTGCTGTTGTAAAGCGTGAGACCCCCTGACCATCGCGTGCGCTGAACAACCTGTCCTGGCAAAGCTAAACTGCCTCCCCATGGCAGAGACGCTGCAGTCACAAACCACCTGACAAAACGAGCAGAAATAGATAGGAAGATAAGGGGAACATAAACAGACAAGGCAAGGAAATGACTGCTTTAGTGCTCTGCCTGCGTGGCGGTGTTGCTGGTGCTGTGCCTGCACAGTTACTACTGTTTGGTTCTCCGTGACGAGCCAGCATAAACACCCACCCGGCACTCGCAAGCTCCATCTGGGGTCCGTAGTCATCTGCTATAATTAGGGAGAGAACGTCCTTGTTCAGTTTATCGCCGTCACCTGAAATCAGTGGGTTGTGTTTGTGCTCATTACAATTTAAATTTGCGGTGCCTGGTCCTGGTTTCTTACATTCCTTTGGAAACCACGTACTGGCAACCGAAACGAAGCAGTTCTTTGTAGGAGATTGTGTTATTTTTCCTGAGTTTCAGAGGGATAAATGACTGGGTGATCTGAAAAGAATTATAGGAAGATCTCCCGTGCCTGGCCAAGGTGTTTCTCTAACAAGTACCACTTCAGGACCCGTTCGAGTAAATGCATCAACACACATCTGCTCAGGAGAGTTCTCCAGCATTTGCTGAGACCCCAGTGGTGCCACGGGATGTACCATGAGTTAAACAATAAGGAGCTGAAGTGGCTTTTCTGCTTGTTTGCTTGTCTTCTACAAATCAGTTCCATATTGTTTTTCATCCCATTTCTGTCCTTACACCAGTAGAGAGTCAGATATTTTGGATGTACGGCCTGGAGGAATTCGGTGCAGGCGATGAGGGACAAGGGATGCTGATGTCTGGAGAGTGAGGAGCTGTTACTGGTGGAGAGCAGTGACAGATGACACTTGGTCCTATTCCTGATCCAGCTTCAGATTCAAGATGAAATAAGTAACTACAAAAATAGGTTTGTAATGTGATGACTCTTACCCATCAAAAAATAATGATTTTTTTTTAGGCTGTCTGCTACAGTGTGCTCTTTAGTACTAGTGAGCTGCTGTCACCTCGTCCGTACATCAGAAAAGCATGCCTGTCTGCTGGTGGTTTGTTTAGAAACTTGGATGAAGACATCAGAGCAGTTATGTTCAAGTGGGCTGTAGCTTCCTGTGTGTTAGTGAAGGTTGAAGGAGGTTCTTCTGTAACCCATGCCGTGCTGGCCATCATTTCTGGAAATGAAGAGCAGAAGTGATTAGGGCTCAGAGGTGATGATGGTGCCAGAGCTCTTGAGGTATTTTTGCAAACCACTGTTCTCCTGCTGAAACTTGGGGATATTCATGTTTTAGTGGGGTTTAGGCTAAGAAATGCAGCCAGTCCCCACAGTGTGTGTGTCTGAGGAGAGTTTCTGCTTGTACGAAGCCAAGGACCATTGGTACAACTGTTACTGAAGAAAATCTTAGAAGTGAGCATATTCTCATCCCACCTAGAAAAGCACCCAGAAAGGCTGGAGCCCCTCTGCTGTGAGGACAGGCTGAGAGAGTTGGGGAGGTTCAGCCTGGAGAAGGCTCCAAGAAGAACTTCAAGCCCCCTCCAGTCCCTCATGGGGTTCCAGGAGAGATGGGGAATGACTCTTGATGAGAGAGGGGAGCCATAGGATGAGGGGGAATGTTTTATAAAGTGGAAGAATTTTGAGCTGAGATGTGGGGCAGAACTTGTTTGGTGTAAGGGTGGTGAGAGCCTGGCCCAGGTTGCCCAGAG
>BJBW01002423.1:10549-59154 GCA_004320125.1 Scolopax mira
CCTGGTCTTGAACCCCTCCAGGGATGGGGCAGCCACATCTCGAGCTGCTCCTATATCTAAAAATCCATATTAAAATACGTTTGAAAGTTTAACAGTTTCTCCACGTTCTTTTTTTTTTTTTCACATACGAGGTTTCCATGATAATTTCCTCAGATATGAATTTCATCTTTTGACCATTGCAGCCATATATATTAATTTTGATTACTCACCAAACACAGAAACGTGATCAAAGCTATTAGCCAGTTATAGAAACAGCCTTGCTAGAAGGAGGGAGAGGCTGTATGGTGAGAGCTGGGTCAACTGGAAAGGGCTGGATGTGCTGATGTGTTGATGGGAAGGAAGGTAAAGACACATTTATGTGTTTGCAAAGCAATGGACTGCACAGATTGAATGAGCATCTATAGAAAAGATACCCTGAGCAAACCGAAGTTCATCTTCATCTCTCCTGAGCATTTATGAACCATCTGCAGACCCTGATGTGAAGTGATGGACTGAATTCCATCTGCAGCCCAGTCTTAAGCAGCCAATTAAAAAAATTGATAATTCTGACTAGCAGTGCAACATGTCTTTGATTGATGACATCATTAGGGGAAATAAGACTGAATATGGGCTATTGAATATTTTCTTGGAGGCACAAGCCCTTTTCCAGTGTCTGTTTAGTGGGTGCTTGTTAGACGGGGCATTGACAATTAATGTTTTAGGATTTTTTGAGATGATCCTGTCTTATTTACATTTTATAGTAGGAACCTTTGTACGGCCCCAGCTCCTGTTGCTGTCATAGTTTGTTAGAAAGTTGTTTTGATGTCACAGAGCAGCAGCTCGGGTGGCCTTTCCCTTTCATATTCAGGCCGTTGGCATCTGCCCGAGAGCTCCCGTCGGGTGCCTTTGTGTCGTGTTAAAAAAATGATGCTCTGGCCCGACCAGAATGGGTTGTGTAGGAGTTGAGAGCTAAACTCCCTTACGTAGGAGAAAAGCAAATTCAAGGAGCATTTCTCTGGTGGAGGTTGGGGGATTAGACTGTAAATAAGAGGGCTCATAACACACAGAGAGAACCTCATTTTGTGTTTCATCTTAATTACGCAAACCGATGTAGAAATAAATATTTTAAATTGAAAGTAATGAGGATCTTCAAGGTAACAATAAAAACTCTGGGCTGTGTCTAGAAAGAATAGAAAACTCCTGGGTGCTCTGTCAGGCTGTGCATGGTGTAGAATAACCTTGAAATGGCACAGAAAGGGGAATTTACAATTTTATCACAGCATATAAAGAATCATTTATTTTCTGAGTGATTTTTTTTTCTCAACAATTTATTCTTCATTAAAGATCAGAAAAGGTGTGGAGGCTATTACTGTAATCAATCAATGGTATATACTCAATTACTCACCAAATGGGTAGATAAACACAGAAATATGATCAAAGCTATTTTCTGCTATTTTAGCAGATAGTCGGAGGAGGAGGATGGACAATCAGAAAAGTCATTTATGGGCTGGGAACTTCTCATGGCCATAGAAGTGGGTTTGAGTTGTTACCGTGATATTTTCATGTGCCAGAAGGAAAGATTAAACTTTTTTTGGTCCCCTCTTACTTTCTCTGTGGTTTGTGAGAGAGATGTTTGTTGCTGCTGTTCTCTTCTTATGGAAGTTATTGGATTTTATTTTGCTTTGTTTTTTTTAAACATCACAATATGTGAAAATACCACTCGGTGAAATGAGAACTTGGGGCTTAACTGCAATACTCAGTATAATGATTTTGAAGAGATTTCTTCCTTGAGCAGAATATCGACTTCCCAAATGCAAATCCTGACATTGTGTGATATTTTTAGCAGTAGTGTTTATTACATTCCAAAGCCTTTAATGCCTGAGCAATTTTTATATGAATGTGTTGCAAAACCTCCAGTGAAGATAGTGAGAAAGCCATGAAATTGGAAATGGAAACTTTTCAAGATGTCTTCTGTTTTCTTGACAGAATTTTGCATGTGAATGGATTTAAATGATAGAATTTTATCCGCTGCATTACGTGGTGCTCTCTAGCGATATTACAGTGAGTTTATGTTGCCCTATTTTAAATAATTGATTTGGTTTTTTCTTTCGTTTTTGCTAGGGGAGTTTTGTTGCGTGCATGACGGCCATTTTAAGGCAAATGGAGGACTACCACTATGCTCATTTAATCAAGACTTTTGGCAAGATGAGGTCAGATGTTGTGGTAAGTTTAACAGGTTTTATCTGTCCGTAACATAGTTGAGCTTAGGCTTGGTTTTTTCCTGTTCCTGTTTGTTCAATACACTTATGAAATGTAAACCAACGTGTTTGACGTTGCAGATTTAGTACAGAATTAATTAATAATGCACTTCCAGATTTACTAGAAAAGTAATTAATAAAGCACCATGACTTACACGTGTTGTAACTTTGCAAAGGACAAAATGAACCTTCCTGCCACACACAGGAATTCAACTCCTCTCTGGAGCTGGTGATATTTAAAAAAAACAAGCACTGAGACAGTGGTTTTAAGGCAATTAAAAGAGATCATTAGGAAATAGCGGTGCTGAGCCATTACTAAAACTCTGGTTTGTTTAAGGAGGGGGGGGAGGGGGAAGCTTTCTTGAAGAAAGAAAATTTTAGCGGTAAATCTTCCAGATGTCCCGATTTCATTTGTTTAAATAGCTTTTACTTACAGATCTGCTCACTTTACATTTTATACAAAACATTTTAACCTTAAAGATGCCCTTAGCTGTTAAAGAAGCAATAATAATTGAAATTTGGCTTCTTAGAGTCATTCAGTATCCTAACTTCCTAAGTAAGCCAACAACACGACTTAATTAGAGCATAATAGAGGAGAGTTTATGGCTGAGGAGCGAACTCTCTAATGTCCTGAAACTGTCCTTGCCATATGGCCACTGCCTGCTGCAAAGCAGCCACCAAACCTGTTGGCTGAGCTCCATCAATCAGTGGGTGATGTGATGCCTGCTCAACAATATGGCCTTACCCACTTCTCTTACCTGCTTTTGACAGCTTTCACCTTGATTTCAGTCATCAAAGGTGGTCTTTGTTTGGTTCCCTTCTTCCTTTCAAACCAAACATAACAGAAGGCAGGGTTCTTTCCTTGCGTGATGATGAAGTGTGGACTTTCCACTTTTCCCTTGTCTTTAATTTTTCTTCTTCTTACTTATATTGCTTATATTATAGAATCACAGAATGGTTTGGGTTGGAAGGAATTTTAAAGACCATCTAGTTCCAAACCCCCTGCTTCCCCTTTTTACTTAGTAAAATTGATATTCATTTGAGACACTCGTGGTATTGGTTATTAAAAAAAAAAAAAGCTAATGTTTTGCCACGTGGAATATCTTTGGGTTCTTCCCTAAAGGCTCTCAAGACAACGTCCTGGAGTCAGTGGAGTATAGAGAAAGATAAACTCTATAGGGTTTTTCAGTTTGCAGTTTTCTGCACCTCCATTTTCTTTTCTCCCTTAAATAATTTGCACTCCCGGACTTTGGGTTTTCATGTGAGTGTGTGAGCTGGTGAGCGTTGTACATCCCCTGATGAGCTTTGGCCAAATGGAGATTGTATGGTTGGAACAGACTCTTCTTTGAGGGACATGACATGAGGCTGGGAGATGTCCTGAGGTGTTGGGACCCCTCAGATGGAATTGTCTTAGTCTCCTCCATCACCATCCACCCAGTTCCAGGGCTGAGTGTGCTCTGTTTTCTTGCTGTAATTGGATGGGAATTGTGAAGAGGTCCCATCTATTGTGAACTTTGCTTCCTTGGGATATTAAATAGATTTGTATTTGTAGTTGGAGAGAGATCAGGAGTAGCCCTTGCTCCTTTAGCACAGGTTTTTATAATTTTTTAATGTTCAGAAGAGGCTCTTCTGCTTCTAGGTATGCTGAAAATAAGCAGGCTCTGCAGCAGCCCAGCATGAACTGGCAGCTTCCCCTCCACTCCCACCCTCCACCCAAAAAGCTGGGGTTTGCTTGTAACATAAGGTTATTTCATACAGAATCATAAAATCATTTAGGTTGGAAAAGACCTTTAAGGTCATCAAGTCCAGCCATAGATGATTTGTTTCTCTATAAGAAAGATAAAATGGAATAGAGAGCAATATTAAAAATACATAAAATACAGGTAAGCGTCAGAAGCTTTTTATTTGATCAATAATTAGATTAGTTGCTACAGAGCATTATTTAAGGTACCTGTCTGAAAGAAAGTGTATTAAAACGTAAATACCAGTAGATTAAAACGTGGAGCTGATTCAGCAAACTAGGTCAAATCAGATGTGGCACAACCTCCAGGGTTGTTAACAAACACGACTCATCAGCAGAGATCCTGAAAATTCATCTCTCGTCAGGCGCAGGTTGATCAGAAAAGTGCACAGGGGCTCAACCCCTGAAATAAAGTGCAAGGTGGAGTTTGCTACAAGAAATCGGGAAAGCATACATCTGTATTCATCAAATATTGAGGGGGTGAGGGGTAGGGGAAAGCCCAGTGAGCTCAAATCTGCCCTCTTGGATGGGTGATGACCCTTCCCATGGTGCCACTTCCACCACCGTTTCCATTGTTGAACTGAGAAGCAGCATCAGTAAGAAAATCCCCGTGCAATGCTTGGGCAGCAAAATATGCAACATGATTATTAGAAATGATGTAACTCCTTCACCAAAATCTATGAAAAGCGAGCAGTAAAGTATGCAGTTTGATCTCTTAAATGAAGACGTATTTTCCTGAGCTGGTGGAGCGTGTGGCTGGGGTGAATTTTGCCTTACCCAACAGTAACATCTCATTAACCACCAGCAGTTCCAGATTTTATCTCAATCCTGTTAATGTCAAAACATCTTCACTGATGGTGTATTGTTGGGCATGTTTTTGGTAGTTATTTTACTAGTAGTATACATTTTTTGGTTAAAATACGTCTTTCGTGTCTGCTTGATGCTCTGTTGGCCCTCTTTGGCCTGGGTGTCTCCTTGGGCACCAGGAGGTGGGATGCAGAGCATCCCAAAGCATCCCTGGTGCCGTGGTGAGTAGGCTGGAAGTTCCCATCGCTTCACGACCTCACTGCTGTGGCCTCGGGATCTCTGCAGCTCCCTGTGTCCCACCAACTGTGAGTTTCTGAGCCAGGAAAAACATCTTAACAGAATGACAAATTGAAAGATAAAATGCGAGGAAGAGGCTGGCTCTCACACATGGAGAAATACGTACAAGAGCAGTAACTTCATATTTGTTTCTCACTGAAAAGGTTACGTAAAAAACAGCCTTAGTTAAAAGTCCAGTGAATGTAACATTTTGGGTTTTTTTTTTTTTGTAAGCATTTGACATTTTAAAGATAGACAAGATAAATACCATTACTGGGAAGCTGTGGCAAAGGAAAAAAAATATTCTAACCTTAGAATAAAAGTTCATTTTTATCTCTGCGTGAAGCAGATCAAGGACTTTTTGCATTAAGTTTTTTTTTCCTCCCCTTTATCTTCCTCTGAGCATTTGATATTATTCAAATTGTTAGATAGCAATTATAGATTCCCAAATTGTAGAAGGTGATTTACATTATAAAGTACAAGAGGTTTCACTTCCAGAAATGTGTTTGTTTATATCTAGGTAGCAATAAATGGGTTTATGCTACTAAATTAACTTTGTTCTGGGTCAGGTTTTCAGTGGCAGAAGCTGCTCCCTTTGGGCAGAGTCTCTCCTCCTGTCAGGGTGGCCAGACCATTGCTGTCACCTGCCCCAGGCTGGGGGTGCTGTGCCCCACCACGCTTCCATCAACCCTTTTGAACTGGAACACATATTTTTACTAAATAGACTAAGTGCAAATTCCAGGAGTGTATTCACAAGGGGAGGGAAGACCAGCTGACTCCGGGGAGTGTTTTTAGTTCAATCATTAAGATTAAAATGAATATCTTAGTTTTTATTGTTGTGCTCCTAACAACTTCCCATGGTACTCATGTGTACACCGCAATCCCCGCTGCACGAGAAGGGGTTGTGAGACTTTGTGCTTTAGAAATTAAATTACTGTTTTTCAGCAGAAGCCCTTTGGATAACTGGGAAACCAGCAATACCATGGGTTGTTTACGATGCAGGATTACTGTTGTTGTCATTTCTGAAAAGTTTAAATAGAATTATTGTAGGATTTATGTACATCATCTATAAATATGCCGTAGTCAAATTTATACGTGTTGTCTCTGAATAATGGCTTTTTTATGAAGCGGAACAGTAAGACACGTTTTGAGTCTAGTCATTAATAACTGACACTATCACTCGCGGGTTTTTGATCTAGAAGAGTGGTCTTCTCCAAATATTTTCTCTCCTTTTAGGATTTTCTGATGGAAACATTCATCATGTTCAAGAATCTCATTGGGAAGAACGTCTATCCCTTCGACTGGGTTATAATGAACATGATGCAGAATAAGTAAGTACAGAGGGAGAAGTGCCGGAGCTCTCCGAGATGGATATTTCATGTTCCATCTGAAACAACAATGTTGCTTGGAAACAGTAAAACACGATGCAGCAGCGAGGGTGGGGTGGATTGTTGGGGTTTTTTTTCCCCTTTCTCTGATGCAAATAATTATTTAAAAATTGGCTTTGGAGATCTAGTGGCCTGTTTGGGCGCTTTTGGAGTCCACCACAAATTAAGGGTGGCATCGTTCCAAGAACCAAAATTTTGGAACAAACTGCAGATGCAGTAGGGATCTGTAGATATGATAATTAACTGTGTTCCTTTGGGGATAAATAATAAGTTTTGCATATGACCTCAAAACCTAGTGGTTCTTATACGCCAACATCAAGTTATATGTCCTGGAATATTTTCAGTGGATTTAACAAGAAAGAATTGAAAGGGCATTTTAAACCCAGATTCCATCAGCCTGGTGATAAAGAGACAGGCTGCAAATGTTTCTAATCCCTTTCTTTTTGCTCAATAATGGCAGCATTGTCATTATTTAGCATGCCTTTGTGCAATATTTTAAGTCTGTGACATTTATTAAGTGTGTCAAATGCTTTTATGTGTACTGCGATGAAAGTATAAGGAAAAAACGTTATATTTACTAGTTGCCTGGAGAAATCTCTTCTGTGCTTAGTGGTACCTGCCGTGGCTATAAAGTTGTCAGTATTTGCTTATATAAAATCCTGAACCAAGGTTCCTACTCTTGTTATAAAAATGCACCATAACTTTAATCTTGGCTTCTGAAGCCTCCTTAACTGCTTAATAAAATCCATTCTTAATAAATAAGAGTTAGGAGACGCAGCCGTCTGTTGAGTTAAAGCCATGGGTTATGGGCACACACTTGTCCGTGGGTGCAGCTTGCAAAGCACCTGCAGTTTTAAAGGAAGAGCCCTTGAAGATAACCTGATGAGGAAGATGTAAAGCCCATGGTGGGTTTTTTTTTATTTTATTTTTAAATTTGGAGAGTAATTTTGGTTCAAGAGCTCCCAACTGTCTCGAGAGTCGTATTGTAGGTGCTTGGGAAACTCGGGCAGTGTGTGTTCCCTGGCATCCTGGGGAAGAGGAGAGCTCCTCTGTGCTTTGGGGAGCGTTTTAAGAGGTTGAAATACTTTGGGGAAGGTCTGTGTTTGGATCCCAGTGATGCCAGTTAACCAGTCCCCTGGCAGTTCCAGTGGGAGCAATGTCGCGATGACTCCTCACCGTTTGCTTTCTATAAAGCCTTACCAGGCAGCTCCTCGCTCTGAAAATTTGGAGTAATGTGGAGTGGGAGGCAGAGGGCCGCAGTTGAGACAGGGTCTTTGATTTTCTCAGCGTTAAAAATAATCTTGTCTCTTTCCCCTGCTGAACATGAAGTCCTGAAGAAGCAGACACGTGTCGTTAAGATCTTTGATTCTCACCAAATAACCTCCCTGCCCGTAGAATATTTGAGTACTATTTAAAGTAAAAAAACAAAAGATGTTTTCGCGTCTTTCTGGTGTTGATGAATATCTGCAGAAGTGCTGAAGGGGGTTGTTCATCTCTAATTTACAAGTTCATTTTCATTAATTACACCCGCTCGTTTGTAAATGCTTCTGAATTGATTTGAGTGCTTTGCCGTTTCCCTGATGAAGCCAATGCGGTTTCCAAAAACAGAAAGCGGCATCATAAAATACCTTTTTGTCCATCTGGTCCATTTATTTTTCACCCCTATAAACTTTTATTGAAGAAAACTAGGAAAAATTGAAGAACAAATTATGTCTTTTAAAGCAACCGTGTTCTCTCAGTAGAAATAACTGGGAACTTAGTGTTTTGTGTCAGTCTTTCAGAGCTCTTGTTTCCTTGGGTGGAGTGTTCCTCTGCCATAAACCAAATTAAGTGAGGTAATTTTTAACTATATCCAGAATGTTTGTGAGTACCAATCCACTGGACACTTGATAATGACATTTTGGCCTGATCTTCAGCCACAGTGGTATTTGTGTCCCCGGGTCTCTGTCCTACCCTTGGATAACTGTATTTACTAGTGACAAGGAGCCAGGAGGTTCTCCCATGTTCCAGGGGAGGGATGAGGAGAGCGTTGGAGGCAGAGTCCACACCAAAGGCCTCTCCCATAGGAAAATGCACTTGAGGAGTTTGAACTGTAAAAGTAGCTTTTAAGAAAAAAGCTGTGATTTTGTATTGTTTACTTTTTCCCCTTCTAGATCGTGTTTAGAAATGATTCAGAAATGTTTTAGAAACTGTTTTTATTTTTGTCATAAGCCAACAAGCTAAACTTAGGTTCCTCTTAAACGGATAGCGGAGAACATGAAAACAGTTCCTCTGTGTTTTTGTAAATGAAAATAATTTAGTCTTTCGTCTTACTTCTGGCATTTGAGACAATCAGTTCCTTTGGTAGACCTTATGATATATTAATTTGTAGCTGCTACTTTCATCTGCAGCGGTTCCAGTGGAAGCTGAGCTGCCTATGAAAAATGAATTTGATGTTTTCTGTTCTATTTTTTGTGTGTCTAATGTCCACATTTACATAAAATACCTGGTTATTTTTCCTTTTGAAGTCGGAGAAAAAGGGATGAGACGCTTTTCAGTGAGAGGGGAGGTTTCTTGCGCTTACGTATTTTTTTTTCCCGAGGAAATACATCTTGCCTTGCGGAGGGAATCGGGTGGGAATTGGTGCTTCCCACTGGCTTTGCAGGTGGGTGGAGGTGTGTTTCCTCCTGAAAACCCCTCTCCAGAATCATCATGAATGTACTGTGTGAAAAACCCAACAAAAAATAAAAAAAAAACATGCAAAAAGGAGGAAGAAGGATCCGTCTGGTAAACATGTACCTTTTCACTGCTGCTGGGGGTGGCGTGTAGATGTTTATTTTTGGAGCTTGCAGGGAAATGTAGGCTGTTCTGCTCCGTGGTTGTCATAGCAGTACCTGTCAGATGTGAACTGTGCCTTCAGAAAGAGCCTGGGCTCTAGACGTGACTGTCCATCACTGGTCTGCAGACACCAGAGTGGGGACCAACTGGAGCAAGGTTTGCGTAACCGTGGACCTTGAAATGTAGTACAGGCTTCAGTTCCCTCGGAGTTATTCCTACTGACAAGTAACCCAAAGCCAAAATAAAATAGATTTTTAGCTTTTTCAAAATTTTGCCTAATTGCAGTATCTGGCTTAGGCTTTGTAGAGGCATACAGCAACAAAAAAAAAATTAATGTTTTTAATAGATGTATGAAAACAGGCTCTTTGCACTTATAAAACCTACCAGTCAAGTCATATCTGTCAAATCAGTGCAAGTGCCAAAGCTCTTATTTAAAATCCATCCCAAGCCACTGATGGATGGAGGTCTGGATTCCACAACATCCCACTGAAAAGGTGACAAAGATTCTGGATAGAAAACTCTAGAAAATACAGGGACACAAGACAGTTTTACAGACTGTTGAGTAATATCAGACATACGGGGTGGGGGGAGGGAAGCACAAAACATTAATATCGTGTTCAAAGAGATTATTAGTAGACGTGACTTGAAAGTTTACACTTATATCTGGGGCACTGATCATTAAAATACTTCCCAACATGTGTTGTTATGGAATATGGTACCTGGTTTACATTTCCAAATAGGATATTGTGATGGAGAAAGTGTTTGAAATGCAATTATATTTTAGGAGGAGAAGAGACACGTTGTTTCAAGAAGAGCCTGAACAGTAGGAAAAGGTTTGATTAGATGGAATTGGCTCTACTTTTCCTTACTATTAATACATTCCCTATAGGCCTCTCTGCTTACCATTGAGAAAGTTAAAGAGTTCAGACTTGAGGCTTGGACAACAAAATAATTTTATTTAGGGCTGGAATGAAAGAAGACTTCAAATAGGAGCAATTTTGTGTTTCTTTAGTGCCAAATACTGCTCTGTGTATAGAAGAACCTCCCACTATTTACCATGTATGGTTTGAGGATAAAAATTTTCAAAGCACATTTCTGCATTAGGAGCCAGTTTTCAAAATGATCTAATGCACCCAAACGTTTGGTCTTTATCTGTAAATAAGGGAAATGAAGGCACATTGATAAATTATGTAAAAGATACAGTTTTCTGTACATGGAGGGAATTTTTTTTGCTGTCCATAGGGCCTGGTTGCGTAATGTACTGACCTTTTCAGTAAAGACCTTGCAGGATTTTTGGTTTCGTGTCGTACCTGTCAAATTAACTGGACCTGGGAGGAAAATGAACGTACTCGGCTATGTTTAAAATAACACGGGTTGGGTTTTTTCTTACTGAAAAGGCTGAGATTCCTTGAAGGAATATGCATCAGGGGGTGCTCTTTTCTTGGTAGGGCACAGAAAGGAAGCACCCCCGGTAGCAGGTTATCTTATCCCAGCCATTGGGAGTTAGGAGGGTTGTGCCTGGCCTGGGTGGTGGGGGAATAATGGTACTGGCGTGAGGACTGGTGGCTGGTTGGCATTTTGGAAGTCCACTGGATGTAACGGATCTGGTTTTCTCCTTTATTTCTGAAGTCTGTGTTCACTTTTGGTAGAGAAGTGGAGGAGCGGGCTCTGTGCCGGTGAAGCTCCCAGTGCTGGGGACGTTCAGGGGGGAGATGTCCCAGCTCCCTCTCAGCCCCAAAAGCATCTGCTCCTTCTCTGAGTGCTTCCCTGTCCACTTGTATGACGATTAATCTCTTCTCAGGTCTACAGGTAGAATAACAATTTCCAGTACTAAAATAGTTACTATTTTGATCATTATTATATTGTCTAAATGATGGGTTTCACATCTTTGAAGCTGTGTAGGGCTTTTTTGGCGTCCTTTAGTAAGGAATCACAGAATCACATGGGGTTGGAAGGGACCTCTGGAGATCATCTAGTCCAGCCCTCTGCCAAAGCAGGTCCACCCAAAGCAGGTTGCCCAGGAAGGTGGGTTTAGGCTGGGTGACTGTTGAGCATCTGCTGTGATTCTGCTTGTTCTGGCTTTTATTTGTTCATGTTCCCATTGACAAACCTATTTTTATGTCCCTAAAACGTGGCTGGGATTTGCTCTCCCCCTGGGAATGCAGAGCTCTCTACCACAGTGTGTCCCTCAAATCAAGCGAAGACTTCTCCAGGTGGGTTTCATCCTAAAGCACAAAGGAGATGGGGCGATGAATTTTGCTGGGGAAAGAATGATCCTTATTCAGAACTCGCTTCAAAAACATCACTGTGGAGCATTGGACTAATGCACACACGTTCAGTGCTCAGTGGTTGTTAACATCTTCTCACAGTATTTCTGATCTATTCCGTGACACTTCAACCTTTTATTTGCCACAAGAAAATTACAGTGACTTTTAAGAACAGAATTGCGTGTTAGGGAACATCTCTCCCTCATCTAGAAAGAAACACGTGGGGATAAAATGATCCCAACTGCTGGTGTTCTTGAGTTCAAGATTTATAGATAAAGGGGAAAAAAAAGTGAACTAAGGTTTTTTAGAGTTTTTTTTTCTTCTGTTACGTGGTCTTGCTATTTTTGGCTCTTTGGAAAGTTGGAAGTAGCCAGGCAGTTGTTCACACCTGGCAATAGTCCTGTTCATTAACTGATTGTCCTCCTTTGAGTGGTGGCAGACTTAATCCCTTCCAGACTGTATCTTCAGAAGATGGAGAAATGTAAAGAGGTGTGTGAATTTAGAAAAATACTTCATGCAATGGACTTTCCATGTTCCTGTTGTGGTTTTATATCCAGGCTATTTCCTGGGGGCTTCTCCGGTGAGGTTGGCTACTAAAGCAAGAGTTTGCCCTGCTGGTCATTTCCTTGATAAATTTTACCAAGTCTTAAATAATTGTTCTGCAAACAGGTAATGAGCAATTGAGAGACTCCTCACAGTCTGTCATTTTCAGTAGTGGCTCAGAAATGGGATAATTTCAAAGAAAAATAGGGCTTATGAACTCTATACAACCACTTGGCTCAATAAGCAAAAGCAAAGTAACATTAGAAGTAACTTTTTCTTCCTCAGTTTCATGAATCCTCATCCCCAGTGTGCTGTGGATGTCTGCTTTCTGTTGTTTTTAAAAAGTTAGTAATAAAACCAACTAATTATTTTGGATATTGGCACTTTTTTTTTTTCCCCAACTTGCATAAACACGTATCCTGGGTTTAATGTATTATTTTGAAAGAAAGCTATAAGTGGTTATTAGACTATGTGTCATGACAATTATCTAGTGAGAGTCTAATTGAGATCTGAAGAAGTGTTGCCAAATTAATTTCAAATGGAAAAGAATGATTTAGATATTATTATCCCTCCTAGAATCTAAACCTGAGTTGACATTAAAGTAGGTTGAGATGATTGTACTCCTGAGTGTTTTATACCAACCAGTATATTTATCAGTATGATTTTTATCGTGTTTTTTGATTATCAAGTGGTACAGTTCAAAAAGAATTCAATATATTCTGCATGAAAGAATGGATAATAATATGTTGTTCCATTATTTTGTTTGTCTGGTTTGTGCTTTAATTGTTTCAGGAGTAGCAGAAGCCCTTAGCGGGTCACATTTATTCGGATAGATCCTGTAGTGGAAGGGTTCCCCTAGTTTAAAGTTTTCTGATTCTAAGTTTTCTAATTACAACTGAAAAAACTCTACCTCTAATTTTAAATTTTAAATTGTATTTTAAATTTCTAATGTGCTTTTTCTCTTTTGTCATCTGCACTCACTCAAAAGACCCTGGTGTGTAGCTATTCAACCTTTAGTTGTGTATAAGGTCGAGGGAGGTCAGATCACGAGCATTTGAATTCACATTATTTTATCAGTGTGGGTGTTTGGGATGAAGCTGTGTACGAATATTTGCTTTCTCCTTTCATGAAGCCTTTGGGACCACACACCTCACAGCTTTATTCCACTTTGCCTGGCTCCTCGTGTTCAGTTTTGGTGCCAGCTCGGTCTCTCTCCCCGGGACACCGATTTTCCTGGGACCGCCCGGAGCAGCGATTGCTCTCTTTACATAACACTGTATATATGCAATTTTTCCCACAGGAAAAATTAAGTATCAGTTGTAAATGCGGCAAAAAGCAAGACTTAGAAAATAATAATGGTGTCCTTTAGTGGTTGGAGACCAAAGATCACTTGGGAGCATCCCAGTTCTGGGGCTGAGGCAGAGCAGGGTTGGCAGGGGGTCACATCTGTTGGAGCAGGGTTAGAGCTCTGGTGGCATCTGATTTTCTCTTCCCAATCCATTAATGTGGCCATCAAAAAGCATGGAGCCCATCCCCATATGTGCTGTCTTCTCCCTTCAAGTGGCAGAAGGACTGATGCAGTCCCTCCCTGAGACATCCCCATGCTATGCCATTGAGCCTAGACTTCTGATGGTCCCCTCTTTAAATGCAGCTTCAAATTATCTTGGTAAGAAGGAAAAAGGTGCTACTTTATCATACAGCAGATGGCCTTGTGATGCTTGCAGCCCACACCCACCTCAACATGCTCTTCCAGTTATTCATGGGAATTCTGGTGCCCTGGCAGGACCAACTGCCTTTATCCATCCGTTCTGGGTGTTTAACCAATGGCACGAAGTGCTCTCTGCATCCTGTATCCAAGTGTGAAATTCCTCTTTTTTTTTTTTTTTTTTTTCCCCTTGGCACAAAATGTCTGGCATGAAGAAGAGTGTGTGAGTACTTGTTTCTTATAAAAGCAGCAGCCTGAAGTAGGTAATTAAATGAAACTGAAGGTGTTAAACCAAAAAGCAGGTTAGCAGGACTCCTTTTTTACTAACACCAAAAGCTGGGATCATGTGATGTCTATTTTTAACATGGAGGGTGTAGCAATTTTCACTTAAAATCGTTATTTTTCCACGTCAGCTTCATTTAAGTTAAACTATTGCACATTTAAAAATATCTGGTGAGTGAAATATGCGCTGCTTTTTCACACTTGAGTTTTGTTAATCTTTTCCTCTTCCAGTAATTAAAGAAAAACCCGAATATTTCAGTCTTTAGAAATAACAAAAAAAATGTTTATTTGAATATTTTAAGTGGAAGTTCGGGCGTAAATGCTTAAATGCTGTGACTCTGTACTGAAGATGTCTGTCATTAGCTTTGAACCAGATTGTGAATTCTATGGCTTTGTCCATCAATTAGTGACTTTGTTATTTCCAGCACTTGGAGGTGGGAGAAAAAATGGCCTTTTGGTTGATCAGGCATATTTTAGAAAGCATTTTATTTACTTTTCCAGTAAAATCAATTGCTCTGCACTGTTTTCTTTAAATAATAAGTTTCAGAACCACAGAAATTAAGGCCCCTTTCCGTTTTCCACACAAAGAAGGAAAATCCTGAGCCTGTTGATCCCCAGCTGTGGGAGGCTCCCGTGGGACGCGATGGCCACCGCACGGCACAGAACCCGAGGAGTTTCTTCTGGGAGAAGGCAAAGGAAAATAGAGTTGGGTGCACGCTCCTCTCCTTCTCTATCAACAGACATGTCAGGAAATACCGTGGTGTGTGGATTCCTGTTGATTTACTTTCCATCAGATCAATGTATGAAACATTCCCAGGTTATTCTTTCCATCAATCACCTTTTTGCAACGCAGTAATAAAAAGTACTGGCAAGTAGAATATAGACTTGAAATAGAAAGAGCTCTGTTGCCAATGTCGAGAGCCATCACTCAAGAAATGCAAGAAACCCTTTTCTTGATGGTGGTATGAGAAAGTCAGGGAACTTTAAACCTGAGCAACAAGAGACACAAGAAATCTGAAGGTTTTTGGAGAGGTTTATCCTTCGCGTGCAGAGCTGGTGAGGCTGGCTGTGGAGTCCAGGCATGAAGAATACATCAGGTTAGAAGACTTAAAGAATTATTAAAGGTTGCTTGTTATTATTTCCCCTTTTTTTTTTTTTCTTTTGGCCTGGGATATGACTTTTAGGACTGATGCAACTTACAGAGCTGTCTCCTTTTAACCTCCACCCTTTCAAAAATCTCATAGGAGACTTATTTTGTGGGGATTTGGTGAAAAATGACAACTGGATATCACATAAAGAAATCTTACACGGCCTTCTGGGCTGAGTTGGTTTTTCTTTTGGAAATACCAGTTCCCATTACAGTGTGGGAGCTGAAAAAGCTCCAAATCACTGGGAATTTACTCCACTAGATGGGCTTCTGCCTGGTGATGAGTGCCCATCAGAGTTCTGCCTCGCGGGGCTGTAGTGTGTATGGGCTGCAGGAGGAATTGCAGAGGCCGTGGGACAGGGAAAGCTGTTAATAATTGTGTCCTCCCTCCCTAGTTTTTATTTCTCTCTTCTATTTTTTTCATCTTACATGGGAAAATAAATTTTGGTTGCTGTTGCAGTCAAACTGCAGTAGCTTTGTGGGAGGAAGAGATGAGCCTGGATTAATACAAAACAAAAACATTACCTTTAGGACATTACTTACACTGGATTTTTCCTTCTGAGAATTTCGGCGTCCAATAATCCCCAGTCCTGTTCCCCTCTGCATTTGGCTGTGATAAAATATATTACTTTCTGTTGTTTACCTTTCACAGGCCCGGCTGTTTCCACAGTATTCGAGACGTAACAAAAGCACTCATAAAGTTGAGAAAATGAGTAAGATGTAGAAGATAGTTGATGGTTTTCTGACAGCTCACTTATACAGATACCCAAACAGAAACATTTCTGGACTGAATTTTAGTTTCATGTTTTTGTCAGTGAGAGTTTCAAAGGAGGTGTGGTGCTACGATGTATTTGCAAGTATTCACTCTCCCTCTCACATTGTTGTCTCATGTTCTTCTTGCTGGACTGTTCTGCCTCTTTTCAGCCAGTACCGTCTTTAATTGTTTAAATTGAAAGTCAAATTGCCAGCTGTCAAAACCAAGTGTGTTTTATGTAAGTCCTTCTTGAATGATGGATACTTTTTTGTTTGTCAGACTGGTTTTTGCAACATCTTTCTTCCACAACCACTTCAGTTGTGTTTTTATCAAGGAAGACTTTTCTTAAGGAAGGTATTTCCCTCTTGGGGATGCATCCAGTAGTTATTACCTGACTCATATATTCGTACTGGGATGCACCTTCCCCTTTTGGTACAGGATCCAGTGCTTTTTAGCCTCCCACAGACGCATTCAACACTTGCCACTGTGTTTTATCCCAGAAAATACTACTTCTTAGCCACGGAGTCTTCCTGGTCTACATAAACCTGTAATTTTCAGTACTTTTGACAGCATCTAAGGATTTTATTATTTTTTTAAAAAGAATTATTCCTCGTCTTTTCCAGTTTGTCCAAATGTTTCTACTGTGGGAGTGCCAAGAAGCAAATGTACTTTTTCAGGTGAATACTGAGCAGAGGGGTGCAGGGAGGGATCATTGCATTTTCTCTCCTTGCCAAATTCAGTGTTGAAGTACCTTAGTGTAGCAATGAAATTATACAAATGTGTGCCGAGTTTGGCTTGCCTTCAAATAGCACTTCTACGTATGCAGACCCAACCTTCAAAGCTCATTTTTCACCCTAAATGTGCTTTGCCACAGCCAGACTGCTAAGGAAGGGAGCCAGGGCTTGGTTCTACTTGAAGAGCACGTTCTCAGCTAAAGCCTCACTTTCTGCATCCACTTCTTCATTCCTCCTGTCTCAATTTACTCTTTTCTGGTTTAGTCTAGTGGTGTCCAAAAGACAAAAGAACCCCACCACCCTAATAAGCTCTTGCTTCTTGATTGAAGAAGGTGAAAATCATACTCTCTCATACCGCGCTGAATTGAAAGAAATCAGAGTTGGTACTGAATGTGAATTTACAAAGAGGTATTAAAAATAAATCTAGAGGGAATAGTAAGATGAAGATAAGTGGCATGGAGGGACCTGCTCAACTAGTCATCAACTAGTCAAGGATGATGCAGGGCTTTTAACATTTCTGTATTTCTAAAAGGCCATTGAATTTTGTGTGGTGTATATTGGGTGATAACGCAGCATGGAATAGAATAGACTCATAAAACAGTCTGTATTGGAAGGAACCTTTAAAGGCCAAATAGTTCAACCCCCTGCCATGAGCAGGGACACCTCCCACCACACCAGGCTGCTCAGAGCCCCATCCAGCCTGACCTGGGATGTTTCCTGCAATGGGGAGTCTCCCACCTCTCTGGGCAACCTGGGCCAGGGTCTCACCACTCTCAGTGTAAAACATTTCTTCCTGAGATCTCATCGAAATCTACCCCACGATCCAGAGTCCCTCTTCATCTTTCCTGGAGCGCCTTCAGGGACTGAAAGGGCTCTAAGGTTTCTCTAGAGCCTTCTCTTCTCCAGGCTAACCCCCCCCCCCAACTCTCTCAGCCCCCCCTCCCAGCAGAGGGCCTCCAGCCCTCAGAGCATCTCCTTGGCCTCCTCTGGTCCTGCTTCAACCAATCCATGTCCTTCTCATGTTGATGGCCCAGAGCTGGACACGATAATCCAGGTGGGTCCTCCCCAGAGCAGAGTAAAGAGGCAGCATCAGCCAGTGCTTGTCAACTACTACTGAAAGTAGACAGTTGTCTTAATTAAATTAGACTGACGATTTTACAGCTTTGTATATTTGAGTTTCTGCCAAGACAACTGACAACAAGAAGCGATGAATTTATGAAGAAATCATGAAAAATTTATGCTGGCATATGTGATTTATTCACCAGCATAGAAAATGTATTTTAAATTCCAACATCAGAGCTGCTAATAAGATATTTGAAAATAGACCAAAACTGTTGATCGTTTTGTATGAATTTGCAGACTGCACGTTGCATTTCCATCCTGTGCTCTGCTGTGTCTTTGTGAAGTTTTAGACATTCAGCTCTTCTAACTCGCAAGAGTTGGTTTCATTGTTAGCCAGGATTTCAAACTAATTGAAAAAAACTCATGGAATAAAAGCCCATAGGAGAAAAGCAGAATATTGCCAAAGAAAAATTTACACCAAATCCTTCCATATTACGTCTTAAAAAAAACCCCAACCCAAACCCCAACCCAAAACTGAAGTGCATCTCTGAAAAACAAAAAAGCAGAAATTTTACTTTAAGGTTGCTGCTGAGGGGTTTCTGGATATTCACAAGGCAGAATTCAGTGTGTGGACATATGAGTCCACAGGGAAAATCACAGCATTTCACTCAGCCTCGTTTCAGCCAGACTGTTGCATTAATTGCCTTTATACCTTGTGACATCTGAGGGATGAATTGCTAATTTGTTTGTTCTGAAAGTTAGGGGGGGGGGGGAATTTCCCCACTGAAGCCAATGGGCCAAACCGCTCTTGTTTCAACATTTTTTTGTGTGGTTCCCCTGACAGCACCGACTCCTTTGTTTTGTGCTTAACCTGGATTTGATTTAAATTTGTAAACTCCCCCCGTTGCAGTCCGTGGAGTTTTGAATCAGAGCACGGTGTTCTCTCTCCTGTAAAATATCTAATCCCTTTTACTTATGTGCTTCTCTTAAAGCTGCTCCCTTGTTCTGACATGGAAATCCTACCTGTATGAGCGTGATGGATGAAATGCAGCAGTTGCCTTGATTTAAGGGGGGGACTGAGAGCCTTTTGTTGTTAGAGCTGATAAATCGCAAGGTTTCGTATCGAGACACAGCGGAGCAGAGACATCGGTGTGGGGCGAGCAGCATGGCTGCAAGACTGGACCATCATGGGCATTGATCTGTAGATCTATAAAAATTGTCTTTCCAGTCCATCAAACAGAGTGGTGAGAGGTGTCTTGCAGGGAAGTGGTGGAGTCCCCATCCCTGGAGGTATTTAAAAGACGTGTAGATGTGGTGCTGAGGGACATGGGTTAGTGGTAATTTGGCAGCGTTGGGTTGATGGTTGGTCTGGAAGGATGGTTCAGGCTGGAAGGGACATAAAGATCATCGAGCTCCAACCCCCTGCCCTGAGCAGGGACACCTCCCACCACACCATGTTGCTCTAAGACTCATCCAGCCTGGCCTTGAACCCCTCCAGGGATGGGGCAGCCACAGCTTCTCTGGGCAACCCTCCATGATGATTTAAAATGTCTCCACCAACCATAACAAGTCTATGATTCTAGTCTATGATTCCTTGAAAGCATGGGACGTAGGATAGAGATATACTGCAATCACCTGAGATAGCTAGCCATGAGACAAGATTTAGTGGTACACACTGGTTTATACAAGTTTTCTGGCCAATTTAATTGAAAATGTGGAAGGGCTGAATTGGGTTTTGTGGATGGATGTGTCGGGTAGCAAATAAATTCTGTTAAAACTCCGTGGGTGCAAAGGGCAGGTTCTCGTGCAGTCGGAGAGAGATTCAGTGGGTTGAGGAGCAGCAAAAGGTCCTCTTCTCTCCCTCTGAATCATGGGGGAGGCTCCTGTGGTTCTACAGACAGCAGTTGTTCATCAGGTGGATGCCAGGTGCTCAGAGAGTTCCCTGTAAGAGGCCGTGCTGAGGCAGGGCTGGGTTTGGGAATGCTGTAGAATTTACAAGGGGCTGTAGGCTGAGAAGGAGCAATCCTGAGAAACCTGTTCTAAAATAGCTGAATCTCTAACTGAGTCACTATAGTGAGCAGAAGACTGCTTGGGTTTAATAGTACTTCTTTGTTAGAAAAAAAAAAAAAGTAATTGATTGTGATTTAATTTATGAATTTATTCATTTCCTCTTAGAACACTGCATTTTGGCTGTTGACTGCATGAGCAAGCTGCTCATGATACGCTGCTCCTAAACTTTTCTCATCACTTCAACTTTTATAACACTATTTATATTTTTTTTTAAGTTGTAAGGAAAAAATAAATATCAAGAGTTAAAATTTTCTCAGCCCTTTTTCCCCCTTTATGCTAACCTAATTTTCAGATTAATCTGTGCTTCTTGATGGTTACACAGTTAAATTTCAAACATAAATTTCGAAGGTGCTCTTCTCCCAACATGTAAGTCTCCTGATCTGAAAATAATAGGGTAATTAAAAATTCATGTTTATGATAATTACTATTTTTTTTTCCCATAGTATATTTTGCAATTCAATTAACAGAAGTGGGTCCCTGGTTCCAGGTGTACTGTGGTATCCTTCAGCTCTCCTTGACTGCAGTAAGCGATTGCTTTGACCGTTTTCAACTTAACAAAACAGTTCCTTTAAACCTTTTCCTTCTTCCTCTGAATCATAAATTGCCTGGCTCCGGGAGCGCTGCCTGGATGGGGAAATGCAGAGGCTGCTCCTCTGCCTCCCAGCAGAGCGCGGTGAAACCGTGCGGGGACTTGCAAAAAGTGCAACTCATTCTCATCGATCCGAGAGAGAAATTCCTGGCATGGATATTCTGGTTATTTATATCTTATTCCAGACAGTTCATCTATTAGAAAGAAAGAAGAAATTAAAGGCCAGGTTTTGAAAAGAGCTTGGGCAATTTGTACGCAAGGAAGGGACTCCACGAATCGTTGGAGGGGAAGGAAAATGTAATTTTTCCTTGCTCTCTGATAGACATGCCAGCAAAACCTGTCCAGGGGGACGGGTTGAGCTCAGCAGAATGGTCCCAGTGGTTCTTGGGTGCTGGTTTCTTTGGCACTGACCCTCGTGTGACCCTGAACAAGACTGATCGCAAAGGAAACCTCAGTAGAGTTCAGTGAGATAAAAATAGGATGCCTACTCAAATCGGTTCATCTTAACTCTAGCTTTGTTTCTTTAAAAGCTGTAAACATATTTGCATAATGTTTATTTTAAACTAACTTAGGAAATGCATAGTGAGATGGTGCGAGTGAATAATTTCTGGGGTTTTTTTCTCTTTTATGTCAGTAACTCAGTGTAAATTTATTTGTAACTCAATTTTGGTGGGTTATGTCGATGTGAAAACAGGATTTAAAAAGTTAACAAAGAAAAGTTAAAAAAAAAAGTTTAAAAAAAAACATTTAAAAAGAAACCCAAGCAGCCAACTAGCAAAATCTACTCAGCTCTGCCAAGGTTTCTGTATATGTGAGCCCCTTTTTGGGCAGGGAAGCTGATGGGAATGCAGGGAATTCCATGCAGATTCAGTGGGTTAAGGACATAAGATTTGTGAAGGTTTGGAATTTTAGCCTGTATTTTGGAGGCCCTCAGTCCATTTGGGAGTCTGAATTATAGCAAACGCAAGAAAACGACAGATTTAATGTCAAAATTCAGGTGTTTGAAGACACCAGCGTAGAGAATTTATAATCCAGGTGTAAGGAGGGATGCCAGCAGTGAAGTCACGGCTGTGTCATGAAGCAGCATCTGTTTTAAATGCAGCTCATTTCTGAACGCGCCGAAGGCTTCAAAATAAGAGGCATAAATTTCACCGAGAGACCATGGCCTTTGGGCCCGGGGGCAAGGGGATGTGCCGTGGTGGGCGTTCGAGAAGGGGTGGTGGGTTGTAGCCGGCTCTGAGGACTCACCCAGGAGAAGTAGAGATGTTTTCTTAGAGGTTTATAATCATTTCCCATCCTTTGAGCATACGGGGGAGCAGCGGGGAACGGGGCCTTGAAGCAAAGCATCTCAAAGGTCCCTTCCAACCACTAAGATTCTGTGATTCTGTGATCTCTTCCGAGGGATCGTGTCCTCATACTGGAGTTCGCTGCACTGTGGAGTCTTGGCCTGAAAATAAACACCAGTACGTTATCCGCTGATATTAGTAAGGATGCAATTTTGATTATTTTAACTTACCTTAAAATTTGCCTTCCCTTTAGTCTTCGAACTGGTTCCCAAGCCGTGGCAGAGGGCTGGGAGGGAGCTACAGTGTGAAATCCAACCCATTGTTTATCCAAATCTTGTGCCGGTCTAAGCTTCAAGGAAGCGAATGACTTATTTGCCAGGAACACAGCATGTTGTTTTCCATTTTCTATAAATATTAGTCTAAAATGTGATAATGACCTTTCTTCGGTAGCATTTTATTTTGGTATCTGGTTTATCATAGTAAAGCATTTATTATTTTTTGTGTGATGTTAGAAGTTACAGATACTTTCAGTCTTCCCTTCCCTGTCCTCTTACTTAACTGAGTGTTTGACTTAAAGGCACTTTTGGCTTGAATACAATTTAAAGGTACTTTTGGCTTGAGCACAATTAGCTTAAAATATGTCTTGAGATAATTACAACGCAAATGTCACTGGCAAATGGGCCCAATTTAATCTTGTGTGCAAGTATATACCTATACTTTTGTTCTTGCCTTTTAATCTGTGAAATCATATTTTGGATTTGTTACCAAAACAATTGGGCGTTGTGGGTAAATCAAACTTTAACAACTTCTTCAGCTCATCTTTGCTAAAGGGGGGCCGTTGTCAAAGATGCTTTATTTGCATACCGACAAGATTTATACTGTCAGTTTTATATAGCAACCATAGTATTAATTTGAGTTATTTTTGTTAGAATCTCAGAGCATCTGGGGAAGATCGTCTGCGTTCTGTTGACCTTACAGATGTTCAAGTTGATTCATAGAGGAATTAAATAATTTGCCTGTGCTCATGCAGGGAGCAACCAGCAGTGAAGAACTCAAATCATATATTATTTTCACATGAAATATTCTGCTCCATTTCAATAAGTAGTGCATTTTCCATATGAATATTAACCCCTAACTCTGGTTGAGGTACCACATCTTTGATGGACAGGTGGGAAAATTATTCAAAGTTTTATACAAAAATAAGGAAGATCAAGGTAGTAATTAGTTTTTAAGGTCAAGGTAGATGTAGACAAACATTGTGTAACAAAATTGTCTACAGCTGTCACACCTTTGTGTAACCATTTCCCTGCTGGCTTCAGGCAAAAAAAGAGCCAGGTTGGGTTTATACAGCTTAAATAAACGGAATTAACCTGTTGGTTCTTGAGTGGTGTAGAGGAGAGCTCTCCTCAGCTGCTTTGCAGGGCTGGGGGGACCCTCTTCTGTGGGCAGAGCTCAATCCACCAGGAGATGCTGCCTTTACAGCCTTTTTCAGCTTAAAACTTAGAACATAAAGCCTTTGGAGCGTGGGCTGTAGACCCAAGGATAATAAACGTCAGCCTCATCACAACTTTCCCTAAAACTGCTATTACTGGTAATTGAGATAGATCTACTTTGACATCTGAGAGCTGAATAATGATTGTGATGTTAGCACATATGTTTATTTCACCTTTCTCCTATAAAAAGATGGATCAAGCAACATCTACTGCATTATCAAATTATCCCGAGAATTGGAGTGTGTTGCATGTAAAACTTCAGTTCTAATAATACTGTGCCAAATTAGCAGGAATGAATAGAGTAATGCTGAGTAAATAATCCTGTTTTCCTGTTAGTTTATAATGGATTTGTTGATAGGAAACAACTTTCCTGTTTACATCATGATAATTTGATAACCCATTTGTATTATTTAAACTGCGTATTTTGTAAATGCCGGAGCAAAGTAATTTGTAACAGAAGCAGTACGTAGGAACTGCTCTCCTAAAGTGTTTTTTTAAATTGCTTTGCTTGCAGCTACAGAGTTTGCCATGAAGAATGATTTCTCATTCTGAAATTTCAAAGCCGCGGGAGTGGTCACACAGCTGAGGAAGGGACAGCCCAATGATTTAAGACTATTTAATGCCCCGCTTGTTGTGGAATAGAGTGCTGTAGACCTCCCTGGTCGAGCAGAACATATCACTGCCTTTTCTTAATGCCCTAAACCAGGAAACTGATTTATCACCTATTAGGTCTTATTAGATCCCATTCAGAGGGAAAAATGAACTGCTGTAGCTGGATGGCAGAAAATTAATTTGAAATAAATGTTATATAGTCAGGCTTTTTCAGTTCTTTTATCCGAGTCAATCTCTGGCTGGAAAGCTGGGTTTCCAGGTCTGATCTGGTTTCTTGTGTGGAGGGGTACAGGAACGCTGTGAAACTGTCTCTTTGAGATGAAGGGAGCTCTGATGTGATTACTCCACACATTCATCACCTAGATGTTGTTTTAAAAAGCATTTACTATGCCATAAGATGCCCTCCTCACACATCTGCTGTCACAGAATCACAGAAGAATGTGGGGTTGAAGGGACCTCTGGAGATCATCTAGTCCAACCCCCTGACAGAGCAGGTCCACCCAGAGCAGGTCCCATGTGGGTCCAGAGGAGGAGACTCCACCACCTCTCTGGGCATCCTCTTCCAGGGCTCTGCCACTCTCAAAGGAAAAAAGTTCCTCCTCATGTTTAGATGGAACTTTCTATGTTCAAGTTTATGCCCATTTCCTCTTGTCCTGTCCCTGGGCACCACTGAAAAAGGACTGGATCCATCCTCTTGACACCCACCCTTGAAGTATTTATAGGTGTTGATCAGATCCCCCCCCCTCAGTCTTCTCCAGACTAAAAAGACCCAAGTCCCTCAGCCTCTCCTCGTAAGAGAGATACTCTAGTGCCCTCATCATCTTCGTAGCCCTCTGCTGTCCCCTCTCCAGCAGTTCCCTGTCCTTCTTGAACTGGGGAGCCCAGTTTTTACCTGTTTCAGCAGGGGAGAAGCTGGCAGGTACACCATTGTTTGGGGGCATCCCATCGTCTGGGGAGTTTATTTCTTCCAATAGTGCTTCTTCCTCTGGAGGAGTTGTGCGGAGCCGCAGCAGATGTTTTCCCACAGTCTCAGATATTTATGAGTTTAGCAGCTCCAGTTTTAAGTAACAGATTTAAACGTGGGGTACAAAAAGGCGCTTGATAGTTTTTGCGCATGGTGCCCTGCTGAGTTCAGTTCAGCTGGTAACAGCAACACTCTTGATCTCCATTTCCTTACTACTGTTCAAACTATCCTTAGAAACACGGGTTGATAACAACGAGCTTCAGTAGCAGCAGAGCAGATTGTCTGGAGCGAGCAGCTGTAGTGGCAGAGGCTGGGAGGAGGAACGTGGGGGAGAGATGATCTTTTCTTCTTCTCACACCCACTTTTCCTTTCAGCTTTGCCTTTTATTGCTGTTATTTTTAGTTGAGACAAAGATTCTTTCAAATGCAATGCAAGAACTATCCCTCAAGTCAAAAAGTATAAATAAGCCAGTGATGTGCAGGACTTTCACCTTGGGTTTGCCTTCAGAAAAGACACCCCGTTGGGAAGACATCATTCTTTGTTGTCCCATGTGAGGAACCAGGTGTATATATAGACTGCTGAATGGTGAGAAATTGCCAGGCTTTGAAATCTGCTGATCCAAACTGGCTGTTGGACCTTCCCGGGAGTCCCACAGAACCAAAGGGGCCATCAGCAGAGTCCTACCAGCACCCACAAACCCCTCAGCCCAGGTCCCCCAGGTTTTTGACCCTGTTCCCCTTCAGTGTCCCTACCCTTGGGCTGCTGAATAATCATGTCTCGGGGCAGCAACATACCTATTGACTGCTCTACACATAAAAGGAGAGAATATTGGATTTGGCTGGTGAGGGCGGTAGGGAAGAGCAGGTTTGCTTCTCACCCTGATCGATCATACTCTTTTGGGTGGTGAGACTTCTTAAAGAATGAGAAAATGAGGGTTCTGTTATTGTCAGAGGCAGCAGCGAAGATCACCTTTGCAGTTCCAGGTGAATGAATGTTTATTTATTCTTTAACACCAAAGGATAAAATACTAATATCTTCTCTTTCGTGTGCACATCATCGTACCAGCATTTTCCTGTTCCACGTTAAACACTGATTACGCTTGGGTTTGTCATTTGCAGGTGTGACCTCAGGGCAGACTGTCTTTATTGAGCAGGAAAGTCAAAAATTGGCCTCGCACGGCCAGACGGGGCGGGTCTTTTAAGATGGAAAATCATTTGCTTCTCGGTAGCATCTTCTGATGTACAAAATGAGATCGGTACAAAAGGTTTGATGTTTCGGAGAAATTCAACACCCTGTTAGTTCCAGTTCAGCCAGTCACAGTCCCTCACTGGCTGTGGCCTCCTCCCTCTATCGACCTACGCATGTCAGACTCACAACATCTTCAGGTCACCATGGAGATCGCTGGCTTACCCAGGTGTTTCGCAAAGCAAAGGTCTCCATCCTGGTCAATCTCTGCTTAGTCATAGAAATAGGTGGGTTTTTTTCTCCTCGTAACCATTCTTTCTTCACATATGAATTTTTTTCTGATTTTTCTCAGCATCTTTATTTACTGTCTGTGCTCATTAATCTGCCCTTCCATGATGGAATGACCCTTCTCTGCATCCTCCACGCAGGATGTCCAGCAAAATTACCAATGAGATTTTATTCCCTCTTCTGGAGTGGCCCATCCCTATGGATTTGCACCGTCCTTCTGACCTTCTCACACCAAATACAGTAACGTGGGCAGGTGGGTAAATTGAGTTACAGATAGTTGACCCAGAGCTATTCATAGAATCATGGAATCGTTTGGGTTGGAAGGGACCTTCAAGATCATTGAGTTCCAACCCCCTGCCCTGGGCAGGGACACCTCCCACCAGACCAGGTTGCTCCAAGCCCCCTCCAACCTGGCCTTGAACCCCTCCAGGGATGGGGCAACCACAGGTTCTCTGGGCATCCTGTTCCAGTTTTCCCATTGTATTCACATTAATTGAAGTGAAACAACATGCTGAAATGTTCTTGGGATTTCTTGGCATTTTTTTTCTGGACCTGTCCCTGTAAATCTGTCTTTAAGTCATTTTGAAAGAAACCAAATAACAACTTCCCAAGCTGTAGAAAGCAACTGAAAAAAAAAACCCCAATAACTGAAAACTTCTCTGCAGAAGTTAATTTATACAGCTGTGGTCATCCGGTAATTATGATTTGTCACGCACTAATATTTACTTTTCTGACTAATTTAAAACCCATTCGTTATAATACCTGCAAATTGGGAACAAAGTGTTGTGTTGGACTCTGAATGCGTAATCGCAATTAAGATATTTTCTGGCAGAAATAACACATGTAGGGTTAATTTGGACCACAAGTTGTTTTTTCTCCTGTCTTTGTGTTTCTGTACAATTAAATTATCCTCCTGTGGCACAGAGAAAATAACACTTATTTGTGTCTGGGCTGTTACAGGGTATTTTTAAGGGAAGTATTTTTAATGAGAGCGAGGGCTTGTTGACTAACAGTGGATTAGTTATGTTTGCTCATTCCGTGAGAGGTGAGAGGCTCAGAACAGTGTTTCTGGCCCCAGTTGTGAGTTGAACAACTTTACTAAAGCAAATTAAGTAATTACTGATGAAAATGTCAACGCTTGAAGAGTTAGAATCACGGGAGTTCCCTGCAGAAGTCTGTGTTTCTCCCTTTTTAGTGGCATTTGGCTCTTAAACATTTAATGATGCCTTGGGAATAAAAACATTACAATTTTGTCATGAATTACAAATTTGAGTGAATGTAATGTAAATGAATATATTCTCTATTATAGGAGCAGCATTTGAGTGGTGTCATCATCTAATGCTCTCTTATGTATTGAACTAAATCAGAGTTTGCGAGGCTCGTTTGTGCCTTTACGTGCTTAGGATGGGATGTAGGAAGTATATAACTTTTAAGTATGCACAAATGAGAATTCACTGCAGTAGAACAGATTAAATATTAAGGTAGATGTAGCTAAAAAAAAGATAATAAAACCTCTTCCGCTATTTCCCCCAGTAAAGTTTAAATTACCCAACCAAAATAGCAAGGGGGGAGGATATTCTTTCCAATAAAGCTAGAGAAAAAGGAAAAGACTTTTAAAATGTGAGAAAAAAATCTTCATCCTGATGTTTTTAGGACAAAAAGTTGAATTTATTTTTGCTATAATTCCTAAAATACTTTTTATGTGTTTTCTTTTAAAATACTGTTTCCTATTGAAAACCTGCAAGAACAGAGGAAGGCACCTACATTCCATAGTGTTGAATGTCGAGTATCTTTTGGTGGCGTTGATTTGTGTGGAGTGACTGCCTGTCGGGCTTGTCCTTGGGAGGCTCAGGAGCAGCAGAGCCTTGTGCCTGGATCGGCCGCGCTGCCCCAGGGCACATGGTGCCATCTGCACCCTGGGATTTACGATGCTCCTCTTCGCACGTGTCCAGAGATGCTGCTGGAGTCAGGAATTTTTCCAAATGAGGGTCATTTCCAAATTGAAAGTGCTTTTTGGACAGAAGTAAATAGACCTGCCTTAGCGTTGGGGACGCACTTACTGCTGTGTCCACATTAAAGCAAAGGTGAGGATTCAAGACACGGCAGCTGTAGCTTGTGGTTATTACACTGTTTTACAAACTCAGCTGTCAGAAATAAAATTTTAGTCTTGCAGTCCACTGTGAAAAGGGTTTCCAAGCTACTATTTGTTTTTTCAAAAGCCAGAGAGTTTCCTGTAGTTTTTAAAATACTTTGTCCCTGTAGCATATTGTAGTAGCTTAAAAGAGCTTCCTCAGGATTAACCGAGAGAGTGAAATTAAGGTGTTGCATAAAAGAAATTGCAGAGAAACAGTTTTCCTTCTGGAGGATGCAATTGTGAGGCTTTGGATGCTGGTATTTGTTGTGTTACCCTAGAGAGGTGCTCGGCCTTCCCTGGAGAACGGGTGTCCTTTGGTGATGTTTCCAAAGCTTGATGTTCTTCACCCGAGGGGAGGCGGGGGCAGGACTGTGTCGGCTGCATCCTCCAGAGGTGGAGGGGATCCTGCTTTCTGTGTGTTACCTGGGATCTGCATTCCTGGGGAATGGAGCTTAACATATTCTGTGTCTGGAAAAATGGGTTATGCTGCTTCTTAGATACTCGGAAGAAATTTATTCCTGTGAGGGTGGTGAGAGCCTGGCCCAAGTTGCCCAGAGAAGCTGTGGCTGCCCCATCCCGGGAGGGGTTCAAGGCCAGGTTGGAGGGGGCTTGGAGCAACCTGGGGTTATGGGAGGTGTCCCTGCCCAGGGCAGGGGATGGAACTGGTTGGTCTTTAAGGTCCCTTCCAACTCAAACCATTCTATCATTCTATGAAAATGAAAGACAGGTCGGGCTGTCCTCACAAGAGCGGTGTGTTCCTGTCAGCAGCACATAGATCTGCCATTATATTTCACAGTCGTTAAATACAAAAATTCTTTTAGCAAAAACTTTGTCCCATTGACACACTTGGCTGTGTTTCTCACGACCCAGATTGCATTTACTCCGAGGCTTTAACTTTACCAGGCAGAAACTTTAATTACCAGCTGTAAAATTCCGGGGAGGATTGTCAGGTCGGGTCCTCCTGAGGCTGGAGCCCATCCGAAGGCTGGAGATACAAGAGAGAAGTGAAATGGGTTTGATGATGCAGTTCCACTGCCTTCCCTCGTGAGAAAGCTCCTGTTTGTCTGCCACGTTATTGAGCCCTTCTAAATTGGAGAAAGCTCGTGCCGGGTGAGGGTGAGGTGAAGGCTGAAGGCAGTCAGCGCTAATCCATATCTCTGGGCTTCCCCAAAATAAGAGATGCACTAGAACAGGAAAAAAACCCCACCCCATATTATAAAAGTTATTATGTGATTTTATGCTGTATCATCTGTGACTGTTTCCCTCTGTACAGATACATTAACTCTTGCCACGGGAGCCAAAAAACCTGCTAATAACGGCAGCAGGGATGGGATCCTGCTGGGAGGATTTCTCTTCCTGGCAGGTCCAGAAGCATCCTACCGAAGCATTTCTTCCAGCCCTGTCTCCTTGCTACAGACAGCATCAGATGGGAGCCTGGAAAAGAAATTAAAAGAACAGCAAAGCACTGATCTCACCCAAAGGTTAATGGCCGGGTTAGGCGAGCAATAGGCTGTTCAGGAGACAACCCTGTTCTCGCCGCGCTTGACTCTCTCCCTCACATACCCCACTGCCTTCTCAAAATGTTTTGTGTCACTTCAGTACCTGAGAGCCACACTTTGGATCGAATGCAGGCTTACCTAAAGCTCCAGTAAGTTTTTTTGATTTTTTTTTAAATTTTTTTTTTACTTTGCCAACAGTTGTGATCCCTTTGTGAGGCTGTCGGCAGCATCAGCATCCCTGGAACAGCCCAGCCCAGCAGAGCAGCCCTGGGGGTTTATCCTTCTCATTTATTGGAAAAAAAATTGCATTTTAACCTCTTCCCGGGGAGTCACTTCATGTGTGTGTGTTTGTTGGAGAGATGAAATCCTAATTTTATCAAAGTTCAGCTCTTCTGGAAATTGCCTCTGTGCTTGTGGTTCTTGGTAGTTAGGCAATAAAAGGGACAGTAAGCCTTAGGACTAAAAGCCAAATTATTTTTGACTCTCATGGAAACTTTCTGACATCGGGCATCACGCTGAACTTTATCTTTTGGATGAGGGACAAATAGAAGAGACCTCTCCAGCAAACTGGACACACCTGATTTATGACCCCAGCAGCACCAAAGAGGTGTTAAAATTACCTTTGGACACCATCTCAGTCTGCAGATTGCTTTCTTTTTTTTTCCTCATTACTATTCTGTAATTGTAAATCTCAAATTACTTTGATAAAGTAATTAAATACCCCCAGGAAAAAGGGAGATTTTTTTTTCAAGGAACATTATGACATTTGTTTAGCCAGCTGCAATTGTCTTAGCAATTGATTGGATTGATGAAACTGCCAAAGAGTTTGAAATGTAGGGAATCGATTCTATTGATTTATCCATAATTACCTAAAGTAGCCTTAATCTGTATTCACCTCCAGGTATGGGAATGGTGTGTTACAAAGCACAGTGCTGCCAGCAGAAAATGAGGGAGGTTCCCGTGCTGCAAACTGTGTGACACTGTCAAGTATTTGAAAACTTATGGCCAAATTCAGTTAGGAATTTCATGCTTGGCAGGGAAATTTGCCTGTGATGTCCTTTCCTACTCTGTCCATGAGTTGCTTCTCTTTTTAAAAATTATTTCTCTTTCCAGACTAAACGCTGCTTTGAAAAACAGCGTGGTAGGAAAAAACATTTTCTCTTGTATTGATTTTTTACCACTGCAGAAACTAGCTCAATTCCCATCTCGGGTTAAGTGGAAATAAGAACTAAGATGACATCTTTGAAGAGACTCCCCTTTTGCATTGCTAATGGCCTGTAGGTGTCTGGCCTGGAGCAGGTATGGGGAAGCCATCTTCCTTCCCAGTTTGGAAAGGCAGAGCTGGGATCAGCGTCTCTTTGCACCCACCAGGCTGCCAGGAGAGCTGGGTCTGGAACCCTGGGGAGAAACTGGGTGTTGAAGCTCCACCAACTTTGACCACCAAGTTTAGGAGCATTTGGGAGCCCACAGAGCTGGCTTCTGTGGTGGCACACTTGCCTGGAAAGGCAAATAAGCAAATTTTTAGCGAATAAACTCACTGAGGGAAGGTGATGATATCTGTACCGTAGCAAAGGCTTTTTTGCATTTTATTGAGCAGCGCATGATAATGAAAACTGCTTGTTTAATAGCTAACCTGATTGCAGAGATTTCTTCCAGCAGCGCTACAACAAATTACATTTGTTTTAAATTAGAAGATCTATTGCAAGTTTTTGCCAACTACCATAATAAGAAACAGTCTCTGAACTCAGTAAGTCTTCTTCCTTTAAAGTATTAACATTTGGGTTAGAGGAACACTAATGCTGTCCATTTGCAATAAACTCTATTTTCCCAGGCTTGTAGCCTCGGCTAAAAACTCCTAAATTAAATTGTCTTCTAGCATTTCCATCAGAAAACACTATTTCCAAGATTTTATTGCTCTGTCATAAAATTTTCTAGGTGATGAAGTTTAGTACATAAGGTTACATCTAGGGCTGGAGTTACATCTGAGATAAAATCTCAGGAGACAAAGTTTACTGGTGCTTTTGAAAAAGATTACACAAGTCTAAAGCCATCACAAGAAACCACAGCCTGGACTTCAGAGTAGTGGCCAAGAAAGGAGGAGAGTGAGGGCAGTTAGACAAGACCACAGGGTGTACAAGGAGGTTTCCCAGGGAGTTCCACATTCTTGGAGATACTGAAAACCTGACCAGTTTGACCAGGTACATCCAGAGGCACATTCCAACCTTAACATCTCAGTGCTCCTCTGACTCTACACCAACACCATAGGTGGGAAGTCCCATCGATTTTAGCAGATCTCTGGGGTGGACTTTGTATCAGTTTGGATCCATCCTGCTGCTGGGTGGTAAGAGAATGTCTTCAAGGACATTTGAATGGACTGTAAATCCAAACTGTTTTATATACTGTTTATTATGAGAATCATAGAATGGTTAGAGTTGGAAGGGATCATCTTAAAAACCTTAAAGAACCTAAAAGGCTCCAACCCCCTGCCCTGGGTAGGGACACCTCCCACCACACCAAGTTGCTTCAAGCCCCCTCCAACCTGCCCTTGAACCTCCAGGGATGGGGCAGCCACAGCTTCTCTGAGCAGCCTGGGCCAGGCTCTCACCACCCTCACAGCAAAGGGTTTCTTCCCCAAATCTCACCTCAATCTCTTCTAGTGAGATTCCCCCTTGTCCTATGGCTCCCCTCCCTGACCCAGAGTCCCTCCCCAGCTTTCCTGAAGCCCCTTGAGGGACTGGAAGGGGGTCTGAGGTCTCCCCAGAACCTTCTCTTCTCCAGGCTGAATGCCTCCAACTCTCTCAGCCTGTCCTCACAGCAAAGGGCTTCCAGCTCTTGGAGAATCTTCATGGCTCCCCTGGTCCTGTTCCAACAGCTCAAATTATATTCACGTTATAGTTATGTTTATTTTTAAACCTTTATATTTTGATTGTCCAGTGGTGAAAGGCTCTTGCCTGTCTATTCCAGAGGGGTTGTTCCATCAGTTTTATTTTGAGGTGTGAGGGAGCAGTGGGGGTGTTGTGAAATAACCCCTTGCTCTGGCTCTGCGCTCTCTGGCATTGGTCCTCACGCCGCAAGTTCGTCCTTCAGGATTCTGTAACTTGCAGTGATTTTTCATTCATCTGTCCCCATTGTTTCAGAGGACACGCAGCACAGAATATAAATCAGGAAAGAGGAGTCAGTGATTATAGATAATAAGCTAAAACCATTTCTGAAGTATTTATTAGAAAATAGGTTAATAAAGTGACAGTGTGCACCTGTGCTGGTGTGGAGCGGACATTATGTGAAGATTATGCTAATGCAAGTGTTTTGTAGCAACTCTTCATTGGGATTACTCTGTGCTATTATCATTGTCAGGCCAGGAATTGTAATTCAAAAGAAAGCAAATTACCAAGGCTTTTGTTTCTTATTTTTAAGTTTTGACTGCTCTTTAGCCTGATGAATTAGAGGATATTATGTGGAATCTTTTAAATTCTTTTTTTTTTTAGAAAAGAGAGAGAAGGAGACTGGACAGAGAAGGATGCAGAGTACTGGATACTGACACTGGAAGTGTCAAATCAAAAAGACTCTGGAAATCTCGCGTGGCTGGGCAGTGTCAGGTCTGGAAGTGTGAAAAAGGGGGAAAAGCAATAACATCATCAGGAAAGAAAAGAGAGAAATTGGGAAGGGAGAAAATTGGGGGCAGATGTAAGGAAGGCAGGTACTTTCCTGCTCCCTCATTTTAATGATTTTGACTTTCATTTGACTTGTGCAAAATATGAGTATGAGGTCACTACGTATCCTCTGTGTTCCAGGCTTAAAATAATTGGAGAATCACCATATATTACACAACGCTAGTAGAGAAGTGGTTATAGAGTATGTTAAAATGCTGGTTTTAATTCCTGTGTAAGTAAAAAGTTGTTTAAAACTTAACTGTGCTCTGAGAAGTTGAAAAAGAATTTATGGGTATTTGAAGTGATTGCTGTTTAAAAGGAGGCTTTGCTATTCATGCTTTAGTGAGCATTTGCTCAGGTTTGGGTTTTGCAGTGGGAATTCAAGGTCTAGGTCTGTTGTTTCGTACGCAGCCTGACAAGATAAGAGTAGTCTGTCTCAGAGATGCACAGTAAATTTGTCTCCCGGAGAAGCAGAAGCTCAAGCATGGAAAGCATGATGATGTGCAGGAAGGCTGATCAGCTGTAATAAAGCATTCATTATCCTTCCATCTAAATTAACTGAAATGACATCATAATAGTGCCTTTTATAACCTCACTCCAAATTCTCTCTCTTTTATTGAATTATCAGCTAAAGCTAAGTTATTTTAAGCTGTGTCTGTATATTCTTGTTTAGAGAATTATTCTGTCATTAGGGAAGCCATTCGTTAGTTCTTTCGTTCTTCTTTTTTGGATGTTGACTTCAGGAGAAACACTGGGGAGGACATTTGTGGCTTCTATTGTTTCCTATTTTCCTGTCAGAAGTACTTTGCAAAAAGTGCTTACAGTGTAAACCCGAATCCCTGGGTACTAGAGCTGACTAGATAGAGTAGAATATGCTGTAAGATTGTTCCTACTTTTGCAGTCTCTCTCTCTCTAGATTATTTCTCCTGAAAAGTCTCTTTGTGGAGGCAGTTTGGTCCATGTGTGCGGTACCCGATGAGAGGGGTGCGTTGTGGCATCGTTCCAGCTTCCCTTGGCTCCTTTAGCTTTTGCCAACCCTTTCTGGTGATGTGAGAGGCCGAATGAATGAAAATGGGGCAGAGAATATTTTTAAACATGAGCGAACAAGCAAATCAGGGCACTTGACTAATTACAAGAGAGAACGGAGGAAGAAAAACCGACTGTACCTGAGAAAGAGGGAAAAAAAAATGAGTTGTTTGGCACAGTGACGACTGATACACTTATAAATTTAATCCCTTTGTCCCTTCTTCATTTATTATTGCCAGTAGAAGTCTAGAGTTGATATATATGAGCAGCCTCCTGCATTCAGTGAGGTTGTTTGTAGGAAAAAGAGCCTCCTTGCAAAGGTAAAACTACAGAATCAAACCATTAATTTTTCAGTACTTGGTAGAAGAATCTCTAAGCATGTGTCCACAAAACAATTAACCACCTGTGGGCCTGTTGGAAACGATTAACAATCAATAAGAGTGAAAAATCCCCAGAACTCAGTAGTTGCAGCAGAAGTTGGTTCCTGGCTTGAATCATCAGCATATGAATTGATTTATGGACTCTGGATTGAAAGCCATACATGGAGAGAAATTACTGAGGACATTAAGACAAATGTGCCCGTTTGCCAAAGGTAGGACAAGGTGAATGATACCCCACCACATCAGATGAGTTTCCTTAACCTGGTTTGTTGGGGTTTTTTTGAGAATTTCTGCTCTTGATGGCCTGTCCTTAGCATCACAAAGTATTTCCCAATGTCCAACCCGTGCCATGGTTTATCTCCTGTCCCTCACCTTAGCCCTCTGCCATATGTTTGTGTCACTCTGGAAGCTTGGTGACTTCAACTGAAGTTCCAGCTGAGGCCAAATAGATGAAGAGAAATATTTTACATCTCCCAGTGGAGCCTTTATCCCAATGGAAGCCAGGTTGGGCATTTTGTAACCGGGTGGCACGTTGATGCTCAGCTCTTTTTTTACTGCCATGGGATTCAGCACCTCTGTACTCAGCGGGGACAGACCTTGCCTCACAGGACCTAGGTACAAGAGCAGAGACACCAGAAAGCTGCTGATGGAGCCATCCCCAGGAGCTCAGCACACATAAACCTCCTCTGTCTGGGATGTTAATTGTGGTATTCGATAGATACTGGTGCCCTTTAGCAACGGTGGTTCTTCCTCCCACATACCCTGAAGTGACTTTCTTCTGTAATCATATTCCTCTATTCCAGTCACATCATAGGAAACCTTCATTTCCTTCATTTAATTGGGTTGATAAAGTCTTTTGTCTAACAAATCTTTTGCAATATGCTAGCATTCGGTTTGGTTGCCGCCTGTGACGTTCTCGGGATTGTACCAGAGAACACTGGGATCAGATCCAGCCTCTGGACTTCCCTCTTTTTCAAGGTTTAACTTTTGTGGCTCTTCCTGACACAGATAATCTATTCTGTTGTCAATGGAAAATTGAACTTCAAGAAAAGCACTTCTTTTTATGTGCATGCAACCGGAAGCTAATCGTCATTATTAATTAGAGCCCGATAAGTTGTGCCCCTGTGGATTCATGTTCTCCATCTGAGCTTAGGAGATAATTTTGATACTTGTCTGTTGGCCCAGTGCTGTCCGAGTGCACCTTCGTCCTTACGTCTGTCGGCCACAGCCAGATTATTCTTTTGGTTTAATTCTGCCTATTCTGAAAAGCAACGTTTCCCTCTATTTTTTTCAGTTTCTCTAACTTTTGACAGTGAAATTACTGAAAATGGGCTTTGGAGGAGGAAGAGGATAAAACTAACACCTGGGATGATTTGTAAAATTTTTCTCCTTCCTCTTGGATTTTATTTGGGTAGAAACCTGAACTGTTTTTACGTTCCTGACTTGCAGCAGATTTCACAGGCGATAACAGAGCGTTTCATCCAGTATAGCTGAGAATTCATCAAGCAAATTTTTTTTCAATCCAAACGATCTCTTCAGCGTAGTGATCTTTCTGTCTGATTAACCACAGGGACCGGATTTCATACCAAAACGGTGAAGCTGTGCCAACCTCACCATCTTGCTTTTACCTTTTAGCCCTTTGTCCCTTGTTAGTTCTTCTGCTTCTTTTTCACCGAGTTGCAGCTTGTTCACAGGATGGTGTTTGGACACTCCAGGTAGAAATACTTACTTTTTTTATATCAGCTGACACCTATCCTCACACTTGTGTGGGCATAGAAGAGATAACGAGGTGGGCAGGAGTACATGGGGTAGTAATCAGTGATCTCAGCCTGATAAAAAACTACATTTATCTAAATGTAGCCTCGTTGGGCCCTGAAACAGTAGAGCTTTTCATCAAGGTGAAGGAAAAGTACTGTGAGAAAATCTCTCTACTCTTGTTGTCCCAGTAAGCTATACAGCTTACTACCTCTTATTGCCACTGTTTTAATATATATTCTTAAATTTAGCCTCATCAGATAAAAATCGTGGTAATTTTGGTGTTTCCTCTTGGCATTGGGGGTACTGGACGTGAACGTGAGCTTGGTCATTCTTGTGACTTCAGTTGTGCCAGGAGGATGTGGCACTTGAATTGGTTGCTGGTTGATCTACTTCATAACTTCCCTTTTCCTCTGTTAAACCTGGATTATTTGGGATGGATCATTCCCTTATCATGCTGTTCCAGCCATGTTTCACTTTGCGGTACCGTGACCTGGGGTAGAGGTATTTGCCTGTCCCCTGTTGTAGTAAAGGGATTGTCAGTATTTCCACAAATCCTTTCAGTACTGGTCCAAACAGGCACAAAATCCTCATTGATTTACACTTGATTTGCAGCTGAAGATATACTGTTATAATAAAAATACCATTGTCTTGACTTTCACTGGGACAAGAAGTGTTGGGAAGTGTTTTGTGCAGTGACGGAAGGATTGAGTGTAGGTTTGAATAATTCAAAAATCAACCCTTAAATCTCTGCATCTCTTCTTTTGATGTTCTTTTGTAGAAGGTCGGGAGGAATACCTGCCTTCCTCCAGCAGCCTGAGTACTGGGGTGGCAGAGGGGCTGTGAGAAGGTGGTGATGGTTAATTACAGCTACACATTAACAGATGAGCTGGGGTTTGGACCTTTTGCAGCTGCAACATACAGTGGATTCTGCGTTAGTTGTTCTTTACTGGTATTCACTAAAATGAATATGGGGGAAAAATGAGAGTTACAATTTACAGAAAAATAATGGTATATAAAGTAATGAGATTGTTCCAAAGCTTAATTAGATGGAGCAGATTGAATACATTACAGTGATGTCTTGAGGCAACATAATTAAATTGTAGGCATAATCCTCCCTGTATTGGAACTGATTTTATCTTCATAAGGCAAGGAGCGTTAGATGGCCTTTCCTACTATGTTAAATTACTAATTCTTCTAGGAAGACTTATGGATCTCATAGTATTATCAGACTTCAAAACCACAAAACAGGGTATAAGTCTACATATCAAACTGTTGATAATCTGATTACATGGATAACTTCAGTTTCAATCTTAGTATGTGCTAGAGCTCGGTAATTGAATCATAGATCTAAAATACATATATCTGCAGTGCATTGTTGTGTATGCCCAATTCATCTCATTTATAAAATCTCTTAATGAAGTTGTTTTCTTCTGACAAAGCCCCTGGTGAATAATGGGCAGAAGTGCTGTTCCTGAAATTCCTCTCTGTGTATGTGGGATGAAAGCGCCCAGATGCCTGTGACACCTTACCTAGAAAGAGTAATATTGGAAAATTTATCTATGTGTGTGTGTATAGACTTAACTTTTTCTGTATATTCGTTTATATTTTATATATTCTTTAATCTTTTAGATTTCCTTTTGTATTTTCCTTTATAAATTATTTTCACATTTAGATACTTTCCTTCACCTCCATTACACTGACTTTATAGTACAGATACATGCCAGTGGTGTCAAAATTTTTGCCTTCCTTTATTAATCTAGTGTACATAAATAATCTCTCTTAGCATCCTGATGCCCTTGTGTTATCTGCATTTCTCTTGGGTTAGCATTTAGCTAAATATTGATTATTTTTTTCAGGAGAGATCAATAAGTATCTTAAATTCTGTAAAAAATCTTGTAAACTTCCACTACTGGTTTGGGTTAGGTTTGTTTTAAATAATTATGATATTTGTTTGTCAGCCTGTAGAAAGATTAAATTTGTTATTTGCATTTGATAGTGAACTCTCTTTTTAAAGATTACTCTTGGGGACGGGGAGGGGGAGGAAAGGAGTACATGTCATGAGTGGTCTTTATCGTTGCTGGTTCTTTCATGGAGACATAAATCTCTAGCACAGTCTGCTCAAAAGACAAGCTCATTTGTCTGGGCATTAGCTGTCAGTTTCCTAGCATAAATTTAAAGTTTTCAGGAGGAATCTAATGTTTATTTTGGAAATGGAGATTAGGGTACCAAAGAATAATATGTTTACTTTTCAGCACCATGAATATGTAGTGACCTACTTACACTCTACCATTTGGTTTTATTTTTAAAGCTTGTCAAGGCAACTCCTATTGCAAGGGAAGAAGCGGCCTTTTTAGAAAAGCAATAAACTACACTGGATACTAAATTAGAATTTTAGAAGTAGAACAGCAAACAATGTTATGAAGACTGTCCTTCAAGAGCGTTTTTATCTGTTATTGTACCATAAATAAAACAGCATTTGCCTTATGTGTTTAGAACATGTTTTGTTTGACCTGCAAGTTAAAATACAGCCAGTGGTGGGTCTGGGTTCAATACAACACTATGGTGCTGTAACTTTAAAAACATATATTCTTTTTTCTAATAAACTGAATTTTTAATGACCTCTTGATAATCATGAAACATGTTAAAAACAAGTGATTTTATCCAGAACATTCTTTGTGTTTCTGCATATGCTAATTTACTTGATTAATTTTGAGAACATCTGCATATAATTCTGTATACTTAACGGTGGTGAGATCACACTGCTATTCAAGCAACAGCTACAAATCTCACTTTCCAGAGAAACTCAGATTTTTGTCTAATTGGAATGCCAAACATACAAAGGTACCACAGAAGAGCGTGTAATTATGTCATTTTCTCTTGATCTTTCAGAGTCTTCCTGCGAGCAATTAATCAGTATGCAGATATGCTAAATAAAAAATTTCTCGATCAAGCCAACTTTGAATTACAGGTAAGAAAATAACCACCAGTTTCTTGGGGGCTCATGTTAATGTTGTAATAAATTTCTGTCCTAAATACGTAATTTTGGTGTGCGTATCTAGTGGGAGGAGTTGGAATGAGATGATCTTTAAGGTCCCCTCCAACCCAAACCATTCTATGGTTCTATACATCCTTGTGAAGCCCAGGTGACCAATTAGCCCAGTTAAGTCATTTCAGGTTCAACAGGTATGTATGATCCATTTGTTTCTTGTGGGTCTTGTCATAGAGCGCCAAGTCTCACCCAGAGCATCACTAAAACCCCTTCCTGTCCTTCAGAAACTGCAAAAAAGGGTTGTCCCCCCCTTTCTACAGCAGAATTCTTACCTCAAATGTGGCACCCACGTGCCCAGCCAGTGAGAAACATGATGGTTTAGGTCACTTACTCAAGATCCTTTTTTCTTTTTTTTTTTCATATTGATGTGTTTACATTTAATTTTACTCAAATCATCAAAACACAATCAATTAGGATTTGTAGATGGGAAAGGTCTCATGGAGACATAAACACACTGAGGAGATGTACTAAGAATATATCAAGAAAAACTGTGTCTTTGGTGTTTGTTATTGTCACCTTTAAATATTTATGTGCATAATTTAGATACCGCTAAGATGTTTTGTAGGTGTGCAGAAAAACATTCCAGAGAATTAATGGTATCTATTCTTGTCATTTTGGGGTCTTTCAGCTTTGGAACAACTACTTCCACCTGGCTGTTGCTTTTCTCACACAAGAATCTTTACAACTGGAGAATTTTTCAAGTGCTAAAAGAGCAAAAATACTTAACAAGTAAGTCCTGTTCGTCATCTAAATCATGGACAAGAACTTGAGGTCTATTAACATAATTTTAGTTTAATTTCTTAGCTAAATCCATTCAAATTGAGATGCAATCATGGTATAATGAAAGGTTGGCTTTAAAAACACGAATCAAGTATCGCATGTGTTTCTACCCTTGAATCAAGATCTAAATTACATGATTCATTACTGATGAAGACAGTATTTTATACTGCAGGATGTTCATAAAGTCAAGACTTTTCAGAAGTATTAACATATTATAAAACAGAATTTTTAAATCACTTTAGCTTTGTGCTTATTCTAATCTCATTTTATGTGCACTCTTTATTGCTTAATCCCTGACGGCCTTTTAGAGTGAATTTTTGTAACTGCAGCCTTTTTTGCTGTGATATCCCTGAAGAATGGGGTTGTGTAACTGCAGTCTTGTCTGCTTCCCCAGTTAAAAGGGATTATATTGCCTGCCTCTGAACGGGGAGCCCGAACTGCCCGAGTGCTCTTCAGAATCCCACAGCAAATTAAACCTGTCAAAAGTGAAAAAAGACTGGAAAATGATTATTTTGCTTACTTTTCTATTTTTCCTAAGTTTCACTGGGGTTCCAACGTAGAGGGTCTTATTGTTAATTAACTCAGCGCTGAAAAAAGGCAGTTATGTGTTTTCAAACCCCGTGTGTGGAGTCTCTTTCTGTGTCACAAGATTTATAAGGAAGCAGCTCGTCCCCGTGAGCGCTCAGGTCACCCCAGTTAATGCACAAAAATGGGGAGTTTCAGGGCTGATTCCCTGAGCAAATATAGCTCAGACTCCTTGTATGAACAGTATATACTCTATATCTATAGAGAGAAAAAAGATGCATTTTGTATGACTTATACATTGAAGCCTTTTTGTATATTATGATGATGATAATGGTAATGATGATGATGAGAGACATCACAGTAGAATGGGAAGAGTTTATTGGTGCTGCAATGAGATGTGATTTTAAAGGCTTTTTCCTTTTTAACCCCGTGGATTCGTGGCTTTGATCAGATCGTGTCCCATCCTTTCTATTTTTTTAGCAACAAAGTTTTGCCCTTCAAACTTGTCCACTCCCTCAGGAGTTTGGAGAAGCTTCCTTTGGAAGCTGTGTGGTACCTGAGCGTTGAAACAGAATTTTTGAGCACTGTACTATCTAATGTATGTGTGTGAGACTCGGGGGGCTTCCTTGATGAAACGGGAATATTTACAAGTTCAGTGGAAAAGTGATGTCAAGCAGAGCTCAGGTTTTTGCGCTTGTGCTATAAATACCATAAATAACATTATAGCTATACGTTTGCCAAAGGAAACCCAGATGCTTTTGCAGAGGCAGGTAGATTTTATTTCATTAGATTTAGAATTTATGGATTAAAACGGTTTTGTTCAAGATGGGACCAGTGATGCAAATTCTCTTTTGTAATTCAGAGAGTAAAGGATAGTTGGAAAAGGCAAAGCTTTCCAGTTGAAGCTGTGGCTGCTCTCACTCTCCCCCTGCCCTCTGTGTCCCACGTTGATGTGCATCCACCAGTGTTTTAGTTCAGAAATTACCATCAAATGCATTTGTGGATTTGTGTTCCTCATTGTAAGGACAGGAACCTCCCACAGAAATTTTCTTCAAGCGATTTTTCTCTTAAACTGAGCAGTGCAGCTTGCTGAAGAAATTCCAGAAATCATCAGACATTTCTCACTGCTAATAAAAGTAAATAGATTAAGTCACTCGAAGTGGTTACTTAATGAAGTTTGCTAAATTGTAAATCTCTGTTTATAATGATTTTACGAGTTGTTATTTTCACTTTAATTGTGTTTTGGAGACAGAGATCAAGACCATAAATTCTTCAGGATGCAATAAATGTATGGTCTGGAAGCACTAACTTTTAATTGCTCCGTGAAACCGCTACTAGTTCTGTCTCCAATTAATGGGTTAATTCAGTATCACACTCACCCATCTTTTTAAGTACATATTTCAGTTAATGTGTCAAATATTTAATAATTAAAAAAATTCGTTATTGTAATTTTCAGTTTTTGCTAAACATTGCATTTGAGCATTAGATAATCACAGCTTCTTAATGATGCAGAAGAGTCTCTTTAATCCATATTAATGACAGGGCATCTCACTGTTATCCCACAGAAATCCCACAAGTTGCCAGATATTACCATTTCACTCATCTTGTTATTTAAACTAATGATCTTCAACATACAAACATTCTGTGTAGCCAGTACAGTCTTGAAGCTCATTATGGTTCTGATCCCTTCATTAATGAAGACAACAGGGTGTTTTCCATTCATTAAGCTTTACCAGTATTAATGTGGAGAGGAGGTAGAGGATTAAAATACCCCTGCTGAGAGATGGGAGGCGTTGGTGCCACCAACTTGGTGGCAGAGCAGGGGGGGGACTGGCGATGCTGAAGGATGGGGTCCCCCCTCCACCCCGGCTCAAGAGCTTCCTGGGGCCACTGGGGACACAGAGTCCCCTTGGAACATCAAAACCTTCTCTTTGTTGATTTTGCTCATCGAGGTACAAGACGTCACAAGATGTTCCTTGTTGTGTTTTCTAGGACAATGCTATGCTAAGAGGGTGTGTAAAAATAAAATACAGCCTTAGGCTGTGAAGCTCTCTGTTATGCTTCCTCCAGCCATTACTCTTTGGAAAACAGAATATGCTCACAATTAATCTCTGCAGCCACCCGGGGTCCCGAGGGATGGTTAGGTAATCTGAGAAAATAGCAAAGGGATGTCTTGCATGGGTAGATGTTGAGTGTGTTCTCCCTTTGGTAAGTAACGCTGCAGAAATTGAAATTTGAGGTCTTTTGAGGCAGAGCAAAGTAACACAAGGTGAGGAGCAGAAACTGCTGTAAAAAGAATATTGGACAAAGTCCAGTGTCTGCAGGAACATCTCTGAGCTGCTGAGGGAGGGTGGATAATCTTAATGTATGGCATGGATTTGGAGAATACGCTCCATGACTGCAAATATCTTTGATTTTGAAATGTGATGTTTCTGTTTACTGTTATTTGATTTTTATTTTCTTTAATTGGTGGGTTTGTTTTCCCCTTTAAGGTACGGTGACATGAGAAGGCAGATTGGGTTTGAAATCAGGGACATGTGGTACAATCTGGGTAAGTAACCTCAGCACATATTGCTTAACACTTCTGCTCAGTCTTCATCCAAACCAGAGATGGAATGAACTTGTTTCCCCTTGAAATAATGGTAGGCTTCCAGAAGGCATTTTAAAAGCAGGTGATTTAAGAAATAAAGCCTTGTCTACATGCTTAATTTGCATGTATATATCTGGGAATATATATAGCTGTGGTTAATGTTGACATATTTTCTATTTTTTCATGGTATTCAACCTCATGATAAAGAAAAGTAAACTTATGGTGATACCTTATGGTGATGTTGAATGTTTTTTTCTCCTAAAAAAAATAAATATATATACACAATCATATATGTGTACACAATATATATATGTGGGTGCAGTAACTGAGACTATAGCAAAAGGGTATCAGTAACTTAGCCTGGAACTTCTGTTTAAAGTCTGATTTTCAGTCTTATTTGGCTGTATAAGAATGATTGGGGAAGATCAGCAAAGAATGGGAACTTGGAGATCCCTGGAGTTCGTAGGTAAATTAGACACGTCTGACTATCTCCAGCGTGTGCTGTTCTGTGGATATAATTTAGCTATATGGGGATTGAATTTCATGAGAAACTGAGTATTTGCTGTGACCTGAGAGTACTCATCTGCCAGATTTCATTTTCCTGGGCTTAACGGTGAAGACACTTCCGCTCTTCTGAGTTTTATCAAAAGTTCCTTAAATGATCAGAAATAACTGCATTTGCCACTCCACTTATATCTCTGGCTGAACTGTTGTTGCTAAAACTTTAAAAAAAATCAGCATATATAAGGGAAGGGAACACAGGGGTTGAGAAGTGTTTGATATCGCAGAGTTTGCATTTGCTCTGCGGGAATGAAGAGAAAAGGCTGCTGAGAGCAGCTGAGCTCACTTTTTATTAGAAGCATCTTTCATGAATTAGGCATCTGGAGAAGAGATTGAAGCCTGGTACACACCTGATACGGGGCTTGACAGCCAGCTAATAAAATCAGTGTCGTGCCTGATGCTGGGTCATCCGGCCCAGGACATGGGCAAGTTTCTCCATCAGTAATTAGGCAAATCCTTCCCTGTTCCAGGCTTACAGCCGTGTATTCAGCTGTTATCTTTTCTATTTCCTTTAGCATCTTTGGTTTCTTAAACCTTTTCTGCTTTCTCTGAAATTTTCTGGACTGACAGCAGGACAGTTTACATACACAGATACAGATCTGGCTGGTTTTACACAAGGTTGTTTTATTCAGTCTGTATTTAGTTGCTCCCGGGTTCAGCTGTTCACCATTAGCAGGGAGATGAGAATAATTTTCCCTGGAGTTTGGTGCCTCGATTGGCATTGAGGGGGTGGTGTTTTCTTCAATATTTCTTCCTGCGCCATCATGAAAGCCTTTTATTTTTAATAGAGTTTTCATAAACCAGGTAGATGGCTCCGTGACCTCCTCTAGCTCTAACGCCTGTGATTCTGTAAGTGGCTGGGATTGTTAATGCTGAAACCTCCCATGTTGAGGGAGTCAGTAAATTGCTGCTCTTCCCAACAAAAGGTGCAAGAGAAAGGTAAATGGGAGGCAGGACCCCAATCCAGGGCGGCCTTTGTGTTTCTCATAATGAGCAACTGGCTTTTTCTCCTCTTCTTTGCAATACAGATAGTCTGTGCTGATCATGTTCACCTTCTGGCTCTTCCCCAATCTCACGTGTGTCACAGCTTCAATTAAGAAAGAATTCTGACATCCCTCTGCAGGGGAATTGATTGGGGGGTGCTTGACACACTTATCTGAGAAGTTGCACTACATTTGTCCAATTATTAATGTACATGCTCATCAAAAAAAAACCCAAAAAAACCTCAGAAGTGAGAAACTTCTTGCATATGCTTGAGCATATAATTTTTATGGCTGTGTCATTGTGCCCAAGATGTGATGGAGCCAAATAACCCTGACTTTTGATTTATGTATTAAAGGGTATGGATAAGCCTCAAAAATTAATATTTTGTCTCATCGGTTTTTGTTCATAAATAATGATTAATGTGTGATGCCTGCTGAGTTAAAACTCCCCCATCGGGGACCAGACAGTCCTGTAGCCGCCAGAACACACATCTAAGAGTATAATTTATTTTCTGAAATTAAATAGTAAAATACAAATTCTAGAGGTTTTTTTAATTTTTTGTGTTTCTCACACAGTGTTGGCTGCAATATTCATACCTTCCTACCTTTATAAGTAGAAAAAAACCCAAAAAGCATGGTTAGGATGGCTTCGGGGAGCCTGGTCCCAGAGTGCAGAGCTCCCGCCGCTTTGCCTTTCTGAAAGCCCTGCAAGGCTTTTATTTTGTTCCCTGCACCAAACCCAGTGTCTATTTGTCTTTTGAGGCTTTTTTTCCCCTCCATATCACAACCTGAACTTTGAAATAATGTGTTATTTGGAGTCACTCTTTTGTTGGAACCAGGGCTCCTTAGACTTTGGTGAGACGATAAGTATCAGAGAAGCATAAAACAACCTGTGGTCTCTGTCTCAAAAACGTGGGAACTCAAAAAACACGCACTTGAAAGTGTGATGTGATGCAATTTTGCATATACAAACCACAGTTTGACACGAGATCATGTCTACCAGTTTTCAATGGTTAGTGCTTTCAGCAGTTACACGCTAAAGACATTGTGTTGGCATTAAAAATAACATCATTGTGGTAAAATTGGTCAAGGAAAGCTGGCTCAGAAAACATTGCTTTTATTGTTGCTGTCTGAGCCAGCTGGAGGGAGATGGGAAAGCAAAAGTTACCTCCGTGTTCTCAGCTTCAGAAAAGGTGCCTTGACAGAGACGTTCATGTCATCAGAGGGAAAGGTAGGGTTAAAAATAGTCCTGAACTTTGAGCGTTATATCAAGAGGAGTCATTACAGCTGACACTCTCTGAATTAGTCACAGGAGTTCAGAGCTGCCCAAGTGAGAGGTGAGGTGGTTGGCAAGTTATTCAGCGTTTTTCTCTGTGGCCCAAATTTAAACCTGGGAAATGCAAATCACACTTTATCCGCTAAAGCCAGCACCTGGGGTCTGGTTCACATGATGAGGCTTGTCCTGGTGTGGGACCAGTCTGGGGGAGCCCATCTCATGGCAAGGCAGAAGCCACTGCAAGGGCAAGGGTTGGCCTCTTCAAAAGAATACTTCTATTTGCATGTGGCCTTAAAGCAGCTGTGCAATTTGGTTTTCAGAAGAGAATCCTCAGTTTTTTTCCAGACTTGTCACATGTTGAGGCTCTGTGGGAGAGTTCCCACACGCCTGGGGGAAAAAATAAACCAGGTGAGTTCATTGTTGGGTTGTTGATATCACACAGGGCACCCGGCCCTCTTCTCTCTCACCCAGTTGGTGGATGGACCCTTTCTCCATGTTCCTCCTCACCATTCTTGGGCGAGAAATCCAACCAAGATGTCTTAATATTTTAATTTGTGCTGCCCTGCCTTCCTGTGGTCACTGCTGTCTCCCCCTGCTCCTGCTGGCCATGACCATTCCCCTGGGTGGGAGCCACCCACGGACCCTCTAGACAGCATGAATTGCTCAGCAGACGAGGGATATTTTTCACAGTACAATGTACTGTGAAATGTACAAGTGATTTTTTTATACTTTTTGCTAGTAACTCGCAGGCTTCTATTTCCCCTAAGTCCTTCTGGATCTTGTATTTGAAGAAGCTTTTGGTCCTCTTTGATTTAAAAACTCCAGTACAGTCAGTAAACGGTGAGGTCCGTGGCTCTCAGAGCCTTTGTCATCAGATCAGCTCCTCAGTGACTCCCTTTTTGAACAAGAAGTTTATTTGACTCCAGAGAAGAGGACTGGGGAGCAAAGATTGAAATAAAAATCTTTTGTGAATTGGCTGGTTTTTCTCATCTGAAGTTCAAAAGATGTTAGTTACTTTTCTGAGGGAATCCCTGTGCTTGAAGCAATGGAAAAAATCACCGTGGCACCTGGAGAACTTCATGACGTTGAATTTGTGCCTGACAAATAACTTTTGTCACTATCATTTGTTTTCTGAAATATTGACTCTGACACTTCTCAGGCATAATACAACAAAACTGTCACCTGAGAGGCCAAATGTAATAATACTGGTAAGAGAGACAGAGGGAATGTTTGTGCCTCTCACTTGATATTCCTCCCCAGCATTGCAGCATCATACAAAGTAGCAATTTTTGTGTGGAGTATTAATTTGCCCTAATAGGATTACTAATGCTAATAGGATTCTGAAGTTTGCCAAATCAAGTAACTGAAATTACATCTGCTAAAAAATAAAATAAATTTTAAAAATTGCACGTTTCTTTGGTGAAGGATTTCTTCTTGATTACGTTTGTTGAGATTTATGTTAGTTCTGGTCCAAAGTGAAACTGCTAATTAAAGACTGCCACGGTCACTGCCGTGCTGGCACAGTGCAGTGGAATACAAATGAAATGAAATCTGTTTCTGCCACAAACTGCTGGTAACTGCAATGGGGAATGAGGGTCTTAAACTGGGGAAAGCTGAGGGCTCTGACAGTTAGCTCGGCTCTGAAGAAATCTGGTCTGGAGCACAGACGGGGATCCATAAACAGTGTATGAGCCCGATCGTAGACAGGCATTTGTGAGAAGAGCCACCAGTTGTGTTGGGGGGTGGAATGAATCCCAACCTGTTCCTGAGAGGGGAACGTATTTCTATTTTCTAAATAATTTTCTGCCATTGAGTCCTTTGGGGGTTGGAGCCCCTCTGCTCCGAGGACAGGCTGAGGGAGCTGGGGTTGTTCAGCCTGGAGAAGAAGAGGCTCTGGGGAGACCTTAGAGCCCCTTCCAGTACCTGAGGGGGCTACAGGAAGGCTGGGAAGAGCCTGTTTCCAAAGGCCTGCAGTGACAGGATGAGGGGCAATGGGTTTAAACTGAAGAAATGCAGATTTAGATTGGATCTTAGGAAGAAGTTCTTTCCAATGAGGGCGGTGGAGCATTGGAACAGGTTGCCCAGGGAGGTGGTTGAGGCCCCTTCCCTGGAGACATTCAAGGGGAGGCTTGACGAGGCCCTGGGCA